>QNTS01002170.1:196905-208220 GCA_003317085.1 Hucho hucho | reverse complement strand
TTAACTTCTCAGGGAGCAGCTCCCGAAGTGACGGTTTTGGAGAGCCTGGCGTGCCCAAAGTAAAATGCCTCCCATTCAGGCCCAGAAAATAGGATATGCATATATTTAGTACCATTGGATAGGAAACACTCTGAATTTTCCAAAACTGTTAACCATTTGTCTGTGAGTGAAACAGAACGGATATGGCAGGCAAAACCCCGAGGAATTTCTGTCCTGGAAAAAGTGATTTTGACACATTGCTCATTTGGGAACCCCTCCCTCATGAAAATGACCATATAAGGGCATATGAATGCAGTACACATCGCTTCCTTATGATGTCAGCAGCCTCGAGATGGTGTTTCCCTCCATTTTGGATGAATTAGACCAGAGAATAAGACCAAACAAGTGGGTCCCCCCTTGATGACAACAGTACCCAGGGCGCGCGCCCGAGAAGTCGCGCAGTGTCTTATTTACCGTCTTTAGAGCTCAGTTTATATTCCGGTTGATTTATAATAGTAAATATACGTAAAAGTGTTCCTAAGGATACATTTAAAACTATGTTTGAATGTTCTTGGACAAGTTTATAGGTATAAGATGAACGAGTTCGCGCCACGTTTCAATGGACTAGTGGAGGCTGTCGTTTCTGACTATGACGCGCGAACCAAATGGAGATTTATGGATATAATACATGACTTTTTCTAACAAAAGAACCATGGATTGTCTTCGTTGGACACTTAGGATGACCTCAGCAGAAGTTCTTCAACAGGTAATTGATTTGTTTTCGCTGTGAAATGTGTTATGTGTGTGCCACGCTGGCTAATGAATTCATGGCTATGAGAAAGTATGTGAGGCGCTGACCTCAAGCAATCAAATGTAGAGCTTTCGCCGTAAAGCCTTTTTGAAATCTGACAACGCTGTGATATTGCCAAGAAACAGAGCTTTTGATGAGTATGAAACACTTGTATATTGGTGCATGTTTAATAATTCAACTTTTGGATTTTGAATTTGGCGCTTTACATTTTACCTGGTGGTGTCGGGAGTGGGTCGCTAGCGACCCACCGCTCCCTGTCTAGTTAAAATACAAATCAATTTATAACATTTTTCACATGCTTTCTTCTGGATTTTTTTGTTGTTATTCTGTCTCTCACTGTTCAAATAAACCTACCATTAAAATTAAAGACTGATCATTTCTTTGTCAGTGGGCAAACGTACAAAATCAGCAGGGGATCAAATACTTTTTTCCCTCACTGTAGGCATGAAACCTTGTCTAAAGACTGTTTACATCTAGTGGAAGCCATAGGTACTGCAACCTGGGTCCTATTTTACTGAGAATCCCATAGGCAGACATTGAAAGTGAGGGCATGTCACAACAACAACAACAAAATTCCAGACAGAAATTCCTCGGGTTTTCGCCTGCTATATCAGTTCTGTTATACTCACAGACATTATTTTAACAGTTTTAGAAACTTCAGAGTGTTTTGTATCCAATAATACTAATTATTATACATATCCTAGTTTCTGGGCCTGAGTGGCAGGCATTTTACTTTGGGCACGCCAGACTCTCCAAAACCGACACCACTGCTGCTGATCCCCAAGAAGTAAATTTAGGATACCGGAACCACACAGGCCTTTTTGGGTTGGAGGGTTTGTATTTTGTCCTGTAGTTCATTCAATGTAATTGGTGAATCCAGTGGGTTCTGGTAGTCTTTAATAGTTGATTCTAAGATTTGTGTTTGATCATGTATATATTTTTGCTGTTTGTTCTTTGTTATAAAGATTGGAGAAGTGGTTTATCCATACATCTCCGTTTTGTTGTTTGTTTACAGTTTTCCAATTTTCCCAGAAGTGGTTAGATTCTATGGATTCTTCAATTACATTGAGCTGATTTCTGACGTGCTGTTCCTTCTTTTTCTGTCGCTTGCTCTCTCTCTGTGTGTGTCTCTCTCTCTCTCAGTAGTATAGTGCAGTGAGTAATCTACTTGATATAAAAGGCTGGAGGTATTTATTTTGGTCTGTTTGGCAAATGGGTCATACATTTAAATGCAGGACAGTAGAGAGATGGACAGCGAGAGTGAGTGGGGAGGTGGGGACAGAGAGAGGGAGGGGGAGGTGGGGACAGAGAGAAGGAGGGGGGGGTAGGTAGGGACTAAGGTAGTACAGAGGGAGAGGGGAGGAAGATGGCATGGTAGGACCTCACGTTGGACAGAGGGAAGGAGTGGAGAGAGGAGTTACACAGATTCAGTTTAGATTAAGCTTCACGTTCCCCTGAGGGGCGGCAGGTAGCCTAGTGGTAAGAGCGTTGGGCCAGTAACTGGAAGGTTCCTAGATTGAATCCCAGATTTGACAAGGTAAAAATATGTCGTTCTGCCCCTGTACAAGACAGTTATCCCACGATTCCTAGGCTGTCATTGTAAATAAGAATTAGTTCTTAACTGACTTGCCTAGTTGAATAACTAAAGTACAGTCGTGGCCAAAAGTTTTGAGAATGACACAAATATATATTTTCACAAAGTCTGCTGCCTCAGTTTGTATGATGGCAATTTGCATATACTCCAGAATGTCATGAAGAGTGATCAGATGAATTGCAATTAATTGCAAAGTCCCTCTTTGCCATGCAAATGAACTGAATCCCCAAAATACATTTCCACTGCATTTCAGCCCTGCCACAAAAGGACCAGCTGACATCATGTCTGTGATTCTCTCGTTAACACAGGTGTGAGTGTTGACGAGGACAAGGCTGGAGATCACTCTGTCATGCTGATTGAGTTTGAATAACGGACTGGAAGCTTCGAAAGGAGGGTGGCGCTTGGAATCATTGTTCTTCCTCTGTCAACCAGTTCCTCTGTTACCTGCAAGGAAACATGTGCTGTCATCATTGGTTTGCACAAGAAGGCCTTCACAGGCAAGGATATTGCTGCCAGTAAGATTGCACCTAAATCAACCATTTATCGAATCGTCAAGAACTTCAAGGAGAGCGGTTCAATTGTTGTGAAGAAGGCTTCAGGGCGCCCAATAAAGTCCAGCAAGCGCCAGGACCGTCTCCTAAAGTTTATTCAGCTGCGGGATCGGGGCACCACCAGTACAGAGCTTGCTCAGGAATGGCAGCAGGCAGGTGTGAGTGCATCTGCACGCGCAGTGAGGCGAAGACTTTTGGAGGATGGCCTGGTGTCAAGAAGGGCAGCAAAGAAGCCACTTCTCTCCAGGAAAAACATCAAGGACAGACTGATATTCTGCAAAAGGTACAGGGATTGGACTGCTGAGGACTGGGGTAAAGTCATTTTCTCTGATGAATCCCCTTTCCGATTGTTTGGGGCATCCGGAAAAAAGCTTGTCCAGAGAAGACAAGGTGAGCACTACCATCAGTCCTGTGTCATGCCAACAGCAAAGCATCCTGAGACCGTTCATGTGTGGGGTTGCTTCTCAGCCAAGGGAGTGGGCTCACTCACAATTGTGCCTAAGAACACAGCCATGAATAAAGAATGATACCAATACATCCTCCGAGAACAACTTCTCCCAACCATCCAGGAACAGTTTGGTGACGAACAATGCCTTTTCCAGGTACTACCTCGTGGAACGGTATTCCGTTTTCACTATTGATTCACCGAGCCCCTTGTTTTGTAGCTATAAAACCCAGGTACCGGTCCTTTGAGGGGTCTGGAATTAGGGTAACTCTTGAACACCAGTTAGGAGTTCTCCGCCCACCTGTTTGTTAACCCCACAAATTCTGACAAACTCCAAGCATTGATTATGCAAGAATGGGCTGCCGTCAGTCAAGATGTGGCCCAGAAGTTAATTGACAGCATGCCAGAGGTCTTGAAAAGGTCTTGAAAAAGAAGGGTCAACACTGCAAATATTGACTCTTTGCATCAACTTCATATAATTGTCAATAATAAGCCTTTGACACTTATGAAATGCTTGTAATTATACTTCAGTATTCCATAGTAACATCTGACAAAAATATCTAAAGACACTGAAGCAGCAAACTTTGCGGAAATTAATATTTGTGTCATTCTCAAAACCTTTGCCCACGACTGTACAGTAAAAAGCCTCTGATAACTCACCCTGGTGTTGCCTAGTCATATCACCAGGCTCTACAGTGAGTCAGTTGCACTCCTTAGTTTCTAAATCAAGCGTCAACTCCACCTCAGACACGCTGCTGTTTAAATCATACTCACTTCTGAAAGCACTAGTTATCTGGAAAACCACTATCTGCAAGTGATTGAATCCCTGCTCTAAGCCTCTCGTATACATTTTAAAAGGAAAAATCACATGTACACACATGTAATGTTCTCAACTGTTTGGCTGCTGTGACCATTCTAACTGGTATCTGAGGAGCCATCTTGGTTTAAGGAGCTTAATAGCTGTTAGAGTTATACCTTCAATTCACCCTGTTTAGGATGACAGTGCAATACCTCATTTGCATACCTGTTGAAGACTCAAAATATTGATTTGTTCAAGCAATCTCATTTCCCCCCCACGCATATTCACTCTCCCCAAAACTCATCTCTCTCACATGATGTTAACGACATTTATTTTCTTTTTCAGATTTGAATATTCATAGAAATGAGTAGGCATGTTTAGTGAGCTAGCTTAGCGGAGCACATTGTTCTTTCTTCTTCTCTCTCTTTCCTGTAAGTCAATGTCTGTCACACCTCTCTCTCACCCATTAATAGTATGTGAGTTGCTGATGCTTTTCTATAGACCATTTTCTGCCACATTAATTATAACCCCTGACCCCAAACCTCTCTCTCTCTCTTTCTTTCCTCCACAGATCTGAAGAGAGAGGCCAGTATCTGCCACATGAATTCTAACCCCTGACCTCTAACCTCTCTCTCTCTCTTTTTCATCCAAAGATCTGAAGAGAGAGGCCAGTATCTGCCACATGCTGAAGCACCCTCACATCGTAGAGCTGGTGGAGACATACAGCTCTGACGGCATGCTCTACATGGTCTTCGAGTTGTGAGTCACAACTCTGTTCCTTCTCTATTACACATGCATGTGCACACACTCTCACACTCACTCACTCAATTATACACAGAAACATACATATTCATAGGATATAAGCATTTTTTGCGTCTAAAAAGTATTTTATTTCAAATGTGATGAGGTTTAATATGATCAGTTTATAATCCGAGGTCGCTCCCATCCCCATCAGTTCAGTCTGTCATGTCGCTGAGTGGTCACACCACTAGTGGTGTAATTGATGTGACCGTTGGTAATGGATTTCTACTGCTCGCTAACGCTAGCATAGCTATGCTAGTTATCAGGACAGAGTAGTGTATGGGTAAAGTGAGTGAGTGTAGCTGCAGCTGTGGCCGCATGCAGAAGTCAGTGTAGCAAGCTCTTATAGAACGTGTTGAGGCAAAAGCAATTTTTTTGAAGTGACGTCATAATTTCTCAATTACGTCATAATTTCTGAAATTACATCATAATTTGTACCGACAGATGTATTCTATTGAGTATCATTTCAGAATATGCATAAAATTCATCCTCCAAGTGCAACGTCTGCCTACACCCACACGTATTGTCTAGATTTTGAATACCTTCAAACACCAAATTATACCTAATTTCAAAATAGGCCACCTGTCAATCGTGAATAATAATTATTGTTATTTTAGCTGTGAAACGTCCAAACTGCATCTGCATGCCAATAATTTGATCTCAATCAGATTCATGGGAATATGCATTCAGATGTTCTTGAATGATGTAGGCCTACAGTGTAGTATGTATGTACATTATGTAGGTAGGCCTACAGTGTAGTATGTATGTACATTATGTAGGTAGGCCTAGCTATGTTTTCGTGAGCATATGGTTGTAACCAATAGCATAGGCCTACCTGTATTTTGTTTCAATCATAGCTCATATTTTGCCTAGTGGCACCGTGGTGCACAAGCTATTAAGTTTGACCCATTAGAAAAAAAATTGACCGCTCAGCTAATCATCCTAAAATCTCATAAGGTGGTGTTTTTGGTCTTATGGTAACGTTATACTTAAGCAATAAGGCCAGAGGAGGTGTGGTATATGGCCAATATAACACGGGTAAGGGCTGTTCTTAGGCACGAAGCAACCCCCGAGGTGCCTTATTGCTATTATAAAGGGGTTACCAACGTAATTAGAGCAGTAAAACGAAATGTTTTGTCATACCCGTGGTATACGGTCTGATATACCATGGCTTTCAGCCAATCAGCATTCAGGGCTCGAACCACCCTATTCCATTCGGTTCTGTTGTGTAGAATACTAATAAAACATTGTGACTTTGCAGCCATTGAATAGCTTTGATCGACCTTTTAGTAAACAAGCACCATTGTGAGAAGTAGCGAGCGACGCTCCGGTGCGCTGCGGCAGGACTACAGTCGTGGCCAAAAGTTTTGAGAATGACACAAATATTAATTTCCACAAACTTTGCTGCTTCAGTGACTTTAGATATTTTTGTCAGATGTTACTATGGAGTACTGAAGTATAATTACAAGCATTTTATAAGTGTCAAATTCCCTCCCTATTGAAAACAGACATATATGGGAGTAAGATTGCAGTACCTCTTGCTTCCACTGGATGTCAACAGTCTCTAGACAGTGTTTGATGATGTTTAGTTGCTCTGGATGGTAATAGAAGAAGAATTTCGAACTGGTCATCCGCTGTAAACAGAAGAGGAAGCGCGTTCACGTGCTCGTGCGCGCTGTGTTTTTTTCCTTTCCTATCGTCCAGTTTATAATCCGGTTGAAATATTATAGTAAATATACATAAAAGTGTTCCTAAGGATACATTATCAATGATGTTTGATTGTTCTTGGACAAGTGTATAAGTATAGGTTGAACGCGTTCTCTTCACGGTTCAATGGGCGAGTGGACGCTGTATTTTATGAACATAATGCGCCAACCAAACAGAGATTTATGGATAGCGCCCCACCACTCCCTAAGTAGTTAAGGTCTGGGGAGTTTCCTGGCCATGGACCCAAAATATCGATGTTTTGTTCCCCGAGCCACTTAGTTATCACTTTTGCCTAATGGCAAGGTGCTCCATCATGCTGGAAAAGGCGTTGTTCGTCACCAAACTGTTCCTGGATGGTTGGGAGAAGTTGCTCTCGGAGGATGTGTTGGTATCATTCTATGTTCTTAGGCACAATTGTGAGTGAGCCCACTCCCTTGGCTGAGAAGCAACCCCACACATGAATGGTCTCAGGATGCTTTGCTGTTGGCATGACACAGGACTGATGGTAGTGCTCACCTTGTCTTCTCTGGACAAGCTTTTTTCCGGATGCCCCAAACAATCGGAAAGGGGATTCATCAGAGAAAATGGCTTTACCCCAGTCCTCCTTGCTGCCCTTCTTGACACCAGGCCATCCTCAAAAAGTCTTCGCCTCACTGTGCATGCAGATGCACTCACACCTGCCTGCTGCCATTCCTGAGCAAGCTCTGTACTGGTGGTGCCCCGATCCTGCAGCTGAATCAACTTTAGGAGACGGTCCTGGCACTTGCTGGACTTTCTTGGGCGCCCTGAAGTCTTGATGATCCGATAAACGGTTGATTTAGGTGCAATCTTACTGGCAGCAATATCCTTGCTTGTGAAGCCCTTTTTGTGCAAAGCAATTATGACGGCACGTGTTTCCTTGCAGGTAACCATGTTTGACAGAGGAAGAACAATGATTCCAAGCACCACCCTCCTTTTGAAGCTTCCAGTCTGTTATTCGAACTCAATCAGCATAACTACTTAGGGAGAAGTGGCGCGCTAGCGGGCCGCTCCCGACACTACCCGGTGAAATGTAAGGCGCCAAATTCAAAATCCAAAAGTTGAATTATTAAGCATTCATCAATATAGTGTTGCATAGTTATCAAAAGCTCTGATTCTTGGCAATATCACAGCGTTGTCAGATTTCAAAAAGGCTTTACGGCGAAAGCACAACATTTGATTGTTTGAGGATAGCACCTCCAATATTTATGCATTAGCATAAATTCATATCCAGTGCAGGTCACACAAAACCCATATAAGAGCTAAAATAAATCACTTACCGCTTCCCAAGTGTCCAACGAAGACATCCAATGGTTCTTTTGTTAGAAAAAGTTATTTATTATATCCATAAATCTCCGTTTGGTTGGCGCGTTATGTTCAGAAAATCCACCGTCGAGTCGCCCATTGAACCGTAAAGAGAACGCGTTCAAATTATACCTATCAACTTTCTCCAAGCAAATCAAACATCATTTTTAATGTATCCTTAGGTATCCTGTTATGTATATTTACTATAATATTTTACACGGATGATAACCTAAACGTTATAAAAGGAAAATAATGTGGGGCGTGCTCACGTTCTCGTGCTCGGAAAATCTTATTGACTTTTCTACTTCCTTCAGTAATTCTTCTTCTGTATGGTTCTGTTCAGTGCTAAAGCCTCCAAACACTGTCCAGAGACTGTTGACATCTAGTGGAAGCCATAGGTACTGCAATCTAGGAGCTAAAACCCATGTATTTCAATAGGAAGCCTATCAAACTGAGGTAATGTCACAACAACAAAAACATTCTGGACAGAAATTCCTCGGATTTTCGCCTGCTATATCAGTTCTGTTATACTCACAGACATTATTTTAACAGTTTTAGATACTTCAGAGTGTTTCCTATCCAATAGTACTAATTATGTGCATATCCTAGTTTCTGGGCCTGAGTGGCAGGCATTTTACTTAGGGCACGCCAGACTCTCCAAAACCGTCACCTCTGCTGCCGCTCCCTAAGAAGATAACAGAGTGATCTCCAGCCTTGTCCTCGTCAACACTCACACCTGTGTCAACGAGAGAATCCCTGACATGATGTCAGCTGGTCCTTTTGTGGCAGGGCTGAAATGCAATGGAAATGTTTTTTGGGGGATTCAGTTAATTTGCATGGCAAAGAGGGACTTTGCAATTAATTGCAATTCATCTGATCACTCTTCATGACATTCTGGAGTATATGCAAATTGCCATCATACAAACTGAGGCAGCAGACTTTGTGAAAATGTATATTTGTGTCATTCTCAAAACTTTTGGCCACGACTGTACACTGCCGATAATAGGACTGGAGTAGAGAGATGGAGAGAATCAGGGGAGAGAGAGAAAGAGTATCAGGAGAGAGAAAGCTGAGAGAGAGTGAGAGAGAGAGAAGAGGATGGCAGAGCGCTGAATAGGTGAAGGCGAGAGTGCGGCCAGGGAGGTAGAAGAAGTGATCGAGAAAGAAAGAAACAGTGAGAGGGGGAAATAGTGAAAGAGGTCTGTAAAGGAAGAGATGGTGTGTCCTACCTCCGGTGTCTGCTGAAAAATTATAGAGAGAGTGACTGAAAGAAAGAAAGAAAGAAAGAAAGAAAGAAAGAAAGAAAGAAAGAAAGAAAGAAAGAAAGAAAAAGAAAGAAAGCCATCAGTGTGGAATATGAAGAGGCAGAGATGAGACAAAGACTGCGCACCAGAGGAAACCCCCTTTAGGTCCCTGAAGATTCCACACGAATACACACACACACATCTCACATCTATCTCATACGCATCAAAGGATACGATAAAAACGAACAAGTTTCATTTTAAAGGAAGATCCATAGTTTTATCAAACACACATATACAGACATTAACGCATGCAAACAGTCAGATACAGACACACACACAAACACACACACACACACAAATACAGACAGACAGACAGACAGACAGACACATACGCAGACAGACATACACACACAGACACAGACAGACACATACATACATACATACATACATACATACATACATACACACATACACACACACAGACAGACAGACACACACAGACAGACACATACATACACACATACACACACAGCTTTCAAACAGGCCCAGAGCAGTGGCACACACTTCAAACTTTAAGAAGATAACCTTATCACCTCCTGAAGTTTGGATGTTTACATTGACCTTCATACCAAACTGACCTATCTTATTCTATCTCTCTCCCTATCCACCCCCCCCTCTCTCTCTCTCTCTCTCTCTCTCGCTCTCTCTCCCCTTCTCTCTCTCTACCTCTCTCTCTCTACCTCTCTCTCTCTCTGAGTGTGGGTTGCATGCTGGGAGCGGAAGTGTGGCGTGGGGTGTGAGAGTGGCACGTTTGAATTTGGTTTCAAGTTTTAATTTTTTTTGCTTGTTTATTTAAGTTTTGTTTGTTTGGTTGTTTGGTTTATTTTATCACATTTTTTATTAGGTAAAAAAAAAAACTTGGGGTGATTTAATTAGTTTGATTGGGGCCATGGCGTCTTTCTCGGGTGAGGGAACGCCGGGGTTAACTATCAAGAATGGGTGTAAAGTTTTCTCCGATCAAGCGTGTACCGTGGAAGTGCTTTTGGCAATGGGCGAGATTGTAGGGCACGAAAATGTAGCATCGGCATCCAGAATGAATAAGGCGGTGGTTGTGTTTTTAAAAGAGGAAAAATTCGTAAACAGCCTTGTTGAAAATGGAATTGTTGTTGCGGATTCCCTGGTGCAAGTGATGCCTTTGCGAGCACCTGCTACCAGGGTTACCATTTCAAACGCGCCGCCATTTATCTCCAATGAGCAAATTCTAAAAGAACTGAGTCGCTTTGGAAAATTTGCTGGATCCATTAAAATGTTGCCGCTAGGGTGTAAAAACGCAGCATTAAAACACGTGATGTCTTTTCAAAGACAAGTATTCATGTTTTTAAATGCGCAATCTAAGGAATTGGATATCTCGTTTCGCATTCAACAAGGGGATAGTTCTTATATGATTTTTGCAACGACAGATAGCTTGCGTTGTTTTGAATGCGGTGATTTAGGACATAAGAAGTTCACGTGCCCGCATAAGAAACAGTCAGAAAATTAAAAGAATGAAGGGAATCAAAGCGATAAAAGCGAAAGTAAAAACAAATAAAAACGGCCCATAGTAGTAAAGGAGGTAATGATTTCAGAAAAAAAACAAAAGATAAACGGAGTTAACGATAAGGATTTGGAGGCTACAGTTTCAGCAGGGGAACCCAGCGTTACTCTTCAGACTGGTTCTGATCTCGAGAGGAGTGCTTTAGATCCCAGTTCAAAGGCAGAGGTGAGTGAGTTTATTTCATCTATGCGAGTTGGTGATGTTGTAGGTCCGATTGTTTTGATGGACGAAGTTGTTGCTGTTAAGGATAAGGAATTTGTTCATGTTGATGAGGTTGCGAGTGTTAGCGGGTTACAGAATAACGTGCTTATGGAGAGTGAAAACAGTGATGAAGAAGGGGACGATTGTGACAATTGTTCTGAGTTTTCGGAGATAGATTGCAGTCAATCTATGGAGGACGTTTATTCGGAAGAAGAATTAAATGAGTTTCTGGATTTCACTAAAGGGAAAAAGGTTGATGTTGCAAA
>QNTS01002170.1:165606-193836 GCA_003317085.1 Hucho hucho | reverse complement strand
AGAGAATCAGTACTGTATCTGCAGTTAAGTGAAGGAGGCCAAGGACTGATGGACATTAAGTCCAAGGTAGCTGCGTTTAGACTGCAGATTGTACAAAGACTCCTATATAATCAGCCTCAGAACTGGACAAAAATAGCTTGTGCTTTACTAAAAAGAGTGGGGCGGATGAACTTGGATAGACACCTATTTTTAATGAATTTGAAAGAAGTGGATTTTAATGGACTCTCTTCTTTTTATGCATCAGTCTTAAATGCGTGGCAAATATTTATTGTTAAAAGAGAGCTGTCTGAGGTAACCCATGAGTGGGTGCTTGAAGAGCCTTTGATTTTTAATCCTCTTTTATCTAGTGTGATGTTACAAGCTAAAGGTGTCTGCGCAAGCTTGGTTAAAGCAGGAATATGTCAAATCTGTCATCTTCGGTCAAGGGACAAATGGATTTCTGCAGAAAAACTGGCCTCGAAGATGGGTATTCATTCTGTTCGGACTGTTGAAAAATTATTAGTTGAGATACAGGACTCTTTTACTATAATACCATTGCAAGCAGAAAGGGTGGAGAATGTATTCCCCAGCATCAGGGTGGGTGTAAATGTAGGAGATTGGCAGGAGGTTGATGGAAGATTACTTTCTTTTACAACAACTGAAATTGGTCTCTTTGACACTATATCTAAGAAGTCACTTTATCTTGTTTGTGTAAAATATTTTAATATAAGAGAACTGCAAGATCTTCCAGAGACCAAATGGACTAATTTTGTTGAATCAGTGGCCTCTCCAAAAGGATGTTGGAGGACATTGTATAAAAAAACAATTGAGAAAAGAGGTGGAGATTTGCAATGGAGGATTTCTCATTGGATTTTAGCAACAAACCGTTATAAAGTTCATCTAAATTCTTTACAAGGAGAAGAGTGTTTGTTTTGTGGTCTCAGAAACAGTTTTTCATATATTTATTGGCTGTACCAGGCTATTGGCAATTCTTGATGTGTTAAGACTTGAGCCATAATTTTGGTTTTATTTTTACAAATAGTTTTTTTTATTTTTGGACCCAAATATAGCGCCTCGAATAAAAGCAAAATTGTTTTGATTAATGTTTTATTCGGTAAGGCAAAAATGGCAATTTGGCTGACAAGAAAGAGAAAAATGCAGTTTAATAGTGATACTGATCCTTTGAACATGTTCAGAGCTCTGGTTAAAAGTAGACTGGTTATGGAGTAGAAGTATCATGAATTGGTGAATGATACTGATTCTTTCTTCTATGTATGGGGTGTTGGAAATATTTTATGTAAACGCAATGAAGAGGGAGGATGTAATGTATTGTTGTAAAATAAGCTGATTTTTAAAATATTTGTTTAAAATATATTTTATTAGGATTATGTATGCATGAAGTAAGGTGCTAAAGGTGTATATTTTTATTGTGTTAATGGATTGTAATTAAAGAGAGGTTAAAAAGTCTCTCTCTCTCTCTCTCCTCTCTTTCTTTCTCCCCCTCCCCCTCCCTCACCCTCTATCACTCCCTTCCTCTACCCGCTCCCTCTATCTGTCTCTCTCTCTCCTACAGTATGGATGGTGCAGACCTGTGTTTTGAGATCGTGAAGAGGGCAGACGCTGGCTTCGTCTACAGTGAGGCGGTGGCCAGGTAAGACCAAGTCCACTTCCCATGATACTCCATTTGAAATAGTTCCTCTTGTTGCATTGAGTTTGATTATATCTGATGGAGAAAAGTGAAGCCAAGGCCGCACTTTGATGTGGCATTCAGCCTTTGAAAACTTAATTTAATCAATAATCATGGTGTTTAATTTCTGTTTTCCCTTCTCCTTCTCCAGTCACTACATGAGACAGATCTTAGAGGCACTGCGGTATTGTCATGACAACAACGTCATCCATCGAGACGTGAAGGTAGGCCCTAGTCTCCGGTTGATAGTGTGTGTGTTTGTGCACGTGTCTCCCGGAAACAGAGTTTGCTTGGAGTTGAAACCTACATGTGATTTTACTGTGCTCAGTCCCCTCCTCCCCTCTTCAATTCTCTCTTGACCCAGACGTGTTTTTTAATCTGTCTGTGTGAAAAATTTCTAAGTGAGTTTGAATTTGAGTTTATTTTTACAGGGAGAGTGATATCACATCCTTATCGGCAGACTCGACAGCCTTGGTTTCTCAAATGATTGCCTTGCTTGGTTCACCAACTACTAATCCGATAGAGTTCAGTGTCAAATCGGAGGGCCTGTTGTCCAGGCCTCTGGCAGTCTCTATGGGGGTGCCACAGGGTTCAATTCTTGGGCCGACTCTCTTCTCTGTATACATCAATGATGTCGCTCTTGCTGCTGGTGAGTCTCTGATCCACCTCTACGCAGACGACACCATTCTGTATACTTCTGGCCCTTCTTTGGACACTGTGTTAACTACCCTCCAGACGAGCTTCAATGCCATATAACTCTCCTTCCGTGGCCTCCAACTGCTCTTAAATGCAAGTAAAACTAAATGCATGCTCTTCAACCGATCGCTGCCCGCACCTGGCTGCCCGTCCAGCATCACTACTCTGGAAGGTTCTGTCTTAGATTATGTGGACAACTACAAATACCTACAGTGAGGGAAAAAAGTTTTTGATCCCCTGCTGATTTTGTATGTTTGCCCACTGACAAAGAAATTATCAGTCTATAATTTAATGGTAGGTTTATTTGAACAGTGAGAGACAGAATAACAACAAAAAAATCCAGAAAAAACGCATGTGAAAAATGTTATAAAATGATTTGCATTTTAATGAGGGAAATAAATATTTGACCCACTCTCAATCAGAAAGATTTCTGGCTCCCAGGTGTCTTTTATACAGGTAACGAGCTGAGATTAGGAGCACACTCTTAAAGGGAGTGCTCCTAATCTCAGCTTCTTACCTGTATAAAAGACACCTGTCCACAGAAGCAATCAATCAATCAGATTCCAAACTCTCCACCATGGCCAATACCAAAGAGCTCTCCAAGGATGTCAGGGACAAGATTGTTGACCTACACAAGGCTGGAATGGGCTACAAGACCATCGCCAAGCAGCTTGGTGAGAAGGTGACAACAGTTGGTGCGATTATTCGCAAATGGAAGAAACACAAAACAGCTGTCAATCTCCCTCGGCCTGGGGCTCCATGCAAGAACTCACCTCGTGGAGTTGCAATGATCATGAGAACGGTGAGGAATCAGCCCAGAACTACACTGGAGGATCTTGTCAATGATCTCAAGGCAGCTGGGACCATAGTCACCAAGAAAACAATTGGTAACACACTACGCCGTGAAGGACTGAAATCCTGCAGCGCCCGCAAGGTCCCCCTGCTCAAGAAAGCACATATACATGGCCGTCTGAAGTTTGCCAATGAACATCTGAATGATTCAGAGGACAACTGGGTGAAAGTGTTGTGGTCAGATGAGACCAAAATGGAGCTCTTTGGCATCAACTCAACTCGCCGTGTTTGGAGGAGGAGGAATGCTGCCTATGACCCCAAGAACACCATCCCCACCGTCAAACATGGAGGTGGAAACATTATGCTTTGGGGGTGTTTTTCTGCTAAGGGGACAGGACAACTTCACCGCATCAAAGGGACGATGGACGGGGCCATGTACCGTCAAATCTTGGGTGAGAACCTCCTTCCCTCAGCCAGGGCATTGAAAATGGGTCGTGGATGGGTATTCCAGCATGACAATGACCCAAAACACACGGCCAAGGCAACAAAGGAGTGGCTCAAGAAGAAGCACATTAAGGTCCTGGAGTGGCCTAGCCAGTCTCCAGACCTTAATCCCATAGAAAATCTGTGGAGGGAGCTGAAGGTTCGAGTTGCCAAACGTCAGCCTCGAAACCTTAATGACTTGGAGAAGATCTGCAAAGAGGAATGGGACAAAATCCCTCCTGAGATGTGTGCAAACCTGGTGGCCAACTACAAGAAACGTCTGACCTCTGTGATTGCCAACAAGGGTTTTGCCACCAAGTACTAAGTCATGTTTTGCAGAGGGGTCAAATACTTATTTCCCTCATTAAAATGCAAATCAATTCATAACATTTTTCACATGCGTTTTTCTGGATTTCTTTGTTGTTATTCTGTCTCTCACTGTTCAAATAAACCTACCATTAAAATTATAGACTGATCATTTCTTTGTCAGTGGGCAAACGTACAAAATCAGCAGGGGATCAAATACTTTTTTCCCTCACTGTAGGTGTCTGGTTAGACTGTAAACTCTCCTTCCAGACTCACATCAAACATCTCCAATCCAAAATTAAATCTAGAATTGGCTTCCTATTTCGCAACAAAGCATCCTTCACTCATGCTGCCAAACATACCCTCGTAAAACTGACCATCCTATCGATCCTCGACTTCGGTGATGTCATTTACAAAATAGCCTCCAACACTCTACTCAGCAAATTGGATGTAGTCTATCACAGTGCCATCCGTTTTGTCACCAAAGCCCCATATACTACCCACCACTGCGACCTGTACGCTCTCGTTGGCTGGCCCTCGCTTCACACTCGTCGCCAAACCCACTGGCTCCAGGTCATCTACAAGTCCCTGCTAGGTAAAGCCCCGCCTTATCTGAGCTCGCTGTTCACCTGTATATAGCTCATCTGTAAATAGCCCAACCAACTACCTCATCCCCTACCGTATTTATTTATTTATCTTGCTCCTTTGCACCCCAGTTTTTCTACATTGCACATTCATCTACTGCACATCTACCATTCTAGTGTTTAAATGCTATATTGTAATTACTTTGCCACCATGGTCTATTTTATTGCCTTACCTCATTTGCACACATTGTATATAGATTTCTTTTTCTACTGTTTATTGACTGCATGTTTGTTTTACTCCATGTATCACAACCGGCCGTGATTGGGAGTCCCATAGGGCGGCGCACAATTGGCCCAGCGTCGTCCCGGTTAGAGGAGGGTTTGGCCGGGGTAGGCTGTCTTTGCAAAATAATCATTAACTGACTTGCCTAGATAAATAAAGGTTAAATAAAAATAATCCCTGCTCTGTCTGTCTGTCTGCGTGCTGCTCTGCATGCTACGTGTTGCTTATCCTATGTTGCTCAGTCTGTCTGCGTGCTCTGTGTTGCTCTGCATGTGCTCACTGCTCATTGTTTGTCTATATTGTTATTGGAATTGTTTTTAATAACCTTCCCAGGGACTGCGGTTGAAAATTAATGTTGATTAATGTTTCACTCTCCCTGTTTATTTCACCTTTATTTAACCAGGTAGGCAAGTTAAGAACAAGTTCTCATTTACAACTGCGACCTGGCCAAGATAAAGCAAAGCAGTGAGCACATGCAGAGCAACACAGAGCACGCAGACAGACTGAGCAACAAACACTGCATATTAGCTGTTTGTGTTCTGTGTGTGTGTGTGGTATTATTATCTCATAACAAAGGCCAAACACAAAAACACACACACACACACACACAAAGCCTTCATCCAGCTATGCGTGGTCAGCACTGTTGGCAGTGGGCCTCTGAGACAGACTCTACAGTTTTTACTGTATCAGCAATGCACTGGCAGGTAAAATACAGTGCCTTTGGAAAGTATTCAGACCCCTTGACTTTTTCCACATTTTGTTACGTTCCAGCCTTATTCTAAAATGAATTAAAAAATCATAATTCTCAGCCATCTACACACAATACCCCATAATGACAAAGTGAAAACAGGTTTGTAGACATTTTTACAAATGTATACAAAATAAAATAAAAAAAAATCTTATTTACATAAGTATTCAGACCCTTTGCTATGAAACTCGAAATTGAGTTCAGGTGCATTCTGTTTCCATTGATCATCATTGAGATGTTTCTACAACTTGATTGGAGTCCACATGTGGTAAATTCAATTGATTGGGCATGATTTGGAAAGGCACACACCTGTCTGTATAAGGTCCCACAGATGACAATGCATGTCAGAGCAAAAACCAAGCCATGCCGTCGAAGGAATTGTCCGTAGAGCTCGGAGACAGGATTGTGTCGAGGCACATATTTGGGGAAAGGTACCAAAACATTTTTGCAGCATTGAAGGTGCACAAGAACACAGTCACCTCTATAATTCTTAAATGGAAGAAGTTTGGAACCACCAAGACTCTTCCTAGAGCTGGCCGCCTGGCCAAACTGAGTAATCGGGGGAGAAGGGCCTTGGTCAGGGAGGTGACCAAGATCCCGATGGTCACTCTGACAGAGCTCTAGAGTTCCTCTGCGGAGATGGGAGAACCTTCCAGAAGGACAACCATCTCTGCAGCACTCCACCAATCAGGCCTTTATGGTAGAGTGGCCAGACGGAAGCACATGACAGCCCGCTTGGAGTTTGCCAAAAGGCACCTAAAGACTCTCAGACATCGAGAAACAAGATTCTCTGATCTGATCTGATGAAATCAAGATTAAACTCTTTGGCCTGAATGCCAAGCGTCAACTCTGGAAGAAACCTGGCACCATCCCTACGGAGAAGTATAGTGGTGGCAGAATCATGCTGTGGGGATGTTTTTCAGCGGTAGGGACTGGGAGACTAGTCAGGATTGAGGCAAAGATAGAGCAAAGTACGATCCTTGATGAAAACCTGCTCCAGAGCGCTCCGGACGTCAGACTGGGGCGAAGGTTCACCTTCCAACAGGACAATGACCCTAAGCACACAGCCAAGACAACGCAGGAGTGGCTTCGGGACAAGTCTCAATGTCCTTGAGTGGCCAAGCCAGAGCCTTGACGTAAACCTGATCGAACATCTCTGGACCTGAAAATAGCGGTGCAGCAACGCTCCCATCCAACCTGACAGAGCTTGAGAGGATCTGCAGAGAAGAATTGGATAAATTCCCCAAATACAGGTGTGCCAAGCTTGTAGCATCATTCCCAAGAAGACTCGAGGCTGTAATCACTGCCAAAGGTGCTTCAACAAGGTACTGAGTAAAGGGTCTGAATACTTTTGAAAATGTAATATTTATTTTTAATTTGCAACAATTTCCAAAAATCTGTTTTTGCTTTGTCATTGAGGGTTATTGTGTGTAGATTGTATTAAATTGTTTTTTTCTCATCATTTTAGAATAATGTTGTAACGTAACAAAATGTGGGAAAGGTCTAGGGCTCTGAATACTTTCCAAAGGTGTTGTACCTCGGTTAATACACACACACTTATTGGCAAAAGCTGAACATTGAATACAATTTTCTAACCACCGTGCTTCTACATCTGCATTGCTTGCTGTTTGGGGTTTTAGCCTGGGTTTCTGTATAGCACTTTGTGACATCGACTGATGTAAAAAGGGCTTTATAAATACATTTGACTGAATGATAGCAAAACTCAACTCTACTCTTCGTACTGTAGCAACAGAGAGAAGTGAATGTTTTCTGCTTCCAACAGTGATCTTTCTATTCACCCCAGTAGGCTCCAAGAGGGGCAGTGGTAGTAATGGCAGCCTGTGTGTTTGTCCTGTCTACATGCTGATAAACAAACACACCGTGGGAATTGAAGAGAGTTGGATCTTATCTGTGAAGGCTAATAGCTCAATATGGAGGAAATGTCACATTCTCCATATGAATGGAGAGAACGAGGGAAGGATGGAGGAATGAAAGCGGCAG
Organism: Hucho hucho; assembly: GCA_003317085.1. Taxonomy (NCBI): domain Eukaryota; kingdom Metazoa; phylum Chordata; class Actinopteri; order Salmoniformes; family Salmonidae; genus Hucho; species Hucho hucho. The sequence continues at coordinate 186,277 of QNTS01002170.1, read as the reverse complement.
CACTAGCAGAGCGATTAATAGATTGACTGTGGCTTTTCTTACTGCATACACAGTGTTAGCTGGTAGAATGTGTTAGTGCCCATAGAAGCCCATAGAAGCTTCCTAATAGTCTTGTTAGTGTTATTTAGGACTGAGTGGGATGGTGTGTGTCTACTGGTAACTATCTTGTAATGGGAAACAATGGTTTCTGGTGTCTGGATATAGACAAAATGTCACGCTGGTGTAAAGTATTTGGAGACAGGCACAGGAATACATCATCTGAGTTTTTAATACACCCAAAACAAACACGTATACAAAACACTGGGATGTACCCAAACAAAAGAGCGAGGGTAAACCTCGTAGAACGGCACGAGACCCGTAATACACAATGCACAAAACACGCAGCACAGGCTGAGACAACACATAGGTACTCACACCACCATCGGACGTGGGAAAAATAACATGCAGCACAGGCTGAGACAACGCATAGGTACTCACACCACCAACGGACATTGGAATAATAACACGCAGCACAGGCTGAGACAACACATAGGTACTCACACCACCAACGGACATTGGAATAATAACACGGAGCACAGGCTGAGACAACGCATAGGTACTCACACCACCAACGGAACAATAATAGACAGTCCAATGGGGAAACAAAGGGCACTGGGGGGGGGGTCCGTGACACAAAAACACATCAAGCTCTGAAAATCAGCTACAGTCACACACCTGCACGCGCACACACACACACACCCTGCTGTGGCCCACTGGAATAGTTTATGAGTCTGAGCCATGGAGGAGATGTTGTGAATTACAGCACTAATCTGCTGTAAATAGCCAGGATAAAGCAGGTTTAAAGTGGAGCCCCCACAAATAAATGCATTTGGCCTACTGAAACACCCGGCTCAAACCAAGAGGGTTGCTATGTTAGCTAGCTGGCTATGGCTATCCAGCAGTGGATCTCTTCCAAGTCAAGGTAAGCTTTTGGTTTTATAAATTTATTGCCACCGGGGTCCGGCAGTTTAACTGCTAAACTGTTTTCTGACTGTACACTGTACTGCATGATTGTAGCGGGTTTACTAACGTGTTAGTTCTAGTATGTTGTCTATGACGTGACAATGATGTAGACTGTGTGTAGCTATTAGCGGGCATGGTCTTAAGGTTTGGCTTGGAAAGTTTTTTGGGGCTGGTCACAGACAGCTGATGTGTTGTGCACTGAAGTCCACAAGCGAAGGGTGAGAGGACTTGAGCGAGTAGATAGTTACGAGAAGGAATTATATATACAAAGTGATCATACTGTTTTTATGTGGCTGAAAGTGAACTGTTTTAGTGTGATCAGGGGTGTATTCATTCCACTGATTCTGTGGAAAAACATTTCCTAAACGGAAGCAAGCGGAATGAAAAGGGGATAAAAAATACCTGAATTTGTCCAATAGAAACTTTAATTTGCAACTGTTGGACTGATGATTACACCCTAGATCAGCTAGATGCAGGCAAGAGTGTGCGAAGAGGTATTGAATGTGTTACTGTCTGTCACCTTGATCACAACAAAATTCTCTCGACCTGTCTGTCACCTTGATTACTACAAAATTCTCTCAACCTGTGTGCACCTACGTTGTAAACTTTCATTCATAGGCTAGGTTGTAGCAACCTCATGTTAGGGAACAGGGAAACTTCGAGTATCATTTAGTAGCCTAAACCTATCGATGTTACATTGAGCTGGGTGAATGGAATATGAATGACAGTCATCCAATATGCTGTAATGGAAATAAGGCCATGCTCATCTTAAACGGTATCAAGCGCCACTGGTTAAAACTAAAGGTGGATTTACCAAACTTTGTGTGATAAGGTAGCATTTTGAACATTACATTAAGACAAGGAAAAATAAACAGTGTGCACTCTGCGTAAAGGGTACAGGGTAAAGATTGAAGGCAGAAGTCTCTTGTTGAAGCAGGTGTAGGTTAGCAATATTGCTGCTGCCTCTGGGCCCTATCAGTCCTTGGTTGAGTCTGTACAGCACCAGTGAGGCTTTTTTCCTCTCTCATTCTTTCTCTTTTTAAATGTGTGTGTGTGTGTGTGTGTGTGTGTGTGGCAGATTCTCTCACCTGTCTGCTTCTGTCATCTGCCAGGCCCACACTTCACAGAGCAATCCCTCCTCTCTCCGACTTCACATACACTCTATATTACACACACACACAGTATATCTTATACCACTGCAAGGCTTCTACCATACCTAATTCACACACTGCATACCACACACATACACTTAACACATACCAGTGGTGGAAAAATTACCCCATTGTCATACTTGAGGAAAAGTAGATACGTTAATAGAAAATGACTCAAGTAAAAGTAACCTAGTAAAATACTACTTGAGTAAAAGTCTAAAAGTATTTGGTTTAAAATTTACTTAAGTATCAAAAGTAAATGTTAAAAGTATAAATAATTTCAAATTACTTATATTAAGCAAACCAGATGGCACCATTTTCTTCTTTTTATTTTCTATTTATGGAGAGCCAGGGGCACACTCCAACACTCAGACATAATTTACAAACAAAGCATGTGGGTTTAGTGAGTCCACCAGATCAGAGGCAGTAGGGATGACCAGGGATGTTCTCTTGATAAGTGTGTGAATTGGACCATTTTTCTGTCCTTCTAAGCATTGAAAATATAAGTACTGTTGGGGGTCAGGGAAAATGTATGGAGTAAAAAGTACATTATTGCATTTAGGAATGTAGTGAGGTAAAAGTCAAAATCAAAACAAAATCAAATCAAATTTCATTGGTCACATACACATGGTTAGCAGATGTTAATGCCAGTGTTACATTCAGCTGTTGTTCACGTTCATCTGTTGTTCACATTCATCTGTTGTTCACATTCATCTGTTGTTCACATTCAACTGTTGTTCACGTGCACAGCATAACAGACAGGATTAAGCATACTGTACACCTCTTTATACCTGAGATTTATAATATAGATTTATAATTATTATACAAACACAACTAATGCACACATACACTACCGTTCAAAAGTTTGGGGTCACTTAGAAATGTCCTTGTTTTTGAAAGAAAAGCAAATTTTTGGTCCATTAACTTCTTAGGGCGCGGCTGCCGAGGAGACTGTTTTGGAGAGTCTGGCGTGCCCAAAGTAAAATGCCTGCCATTCAGGCCCAGAAAATAAGATATGCAGATATGCACATAATTAGAAAGGATAGAAAACACTCTGAAGTTTCTAAAAGTGTTAAAATAATGTATGTGAGTATAACAGAAGTGATATAGCATGCGAAAAACCAGAGGAAAATCCATACAGATTTGCTGTTTTTTTTGTAAATGACCTTTTTCTCCTTGTGCCTATTCATTTCTCTGTTTTGTAGGACTGAGACTGCAGTACCTATGGCTTCCACAGGATGTCAACAGTCCTTAGACAAAGTTTCAAAACAATAGGGCTAAAGGGAACCGTATAGAAGAAGATTTACTGAAGGAAGTGGAAATGAGAAATACTTTTTCCGTTCACGAGAATGAGAGCGCGCCTCACATTATTTTCCTTTCTTATCAGTCAGGCTACAATCCGGTTGAAATATTATAGTAAATATACATAAAATGAAACATTAAAAATGATTTTTGATTTGTTTGGAGAAATATGATAGGTATAATTTGAACGCGTTCTATTCACGGTTCTATGGGCGACTCGACGGTGGATTTTATGAACATAACGCGCCAACCAAACAGAGATTTATGGATATAATAAATAACTTTTTNTAACAAAAGAAGCATGGATTGTCTTCGTTGGACACTTGGGAAGCCCTCAGCAGAAGTTCATCAAAGGTAAGCGATTTTATATTAGCGATTTTATGCGTTTTGTGAGACCCGCGTTGGTTATGGATTTATGCTAATGCATAAAATATGAGAGGGGCTATCCTCAAACAATCAAATGTTGTGCTTTCGCCGTAAAGCCTTTTTGAAATCTGACAACCTTGTGATATTGCCAAGAATCAGAGCTTTTGATGACTATGCAACACTTGTATATTGATGAATGTTTAATAATTCAACTTTTGGATTTTGAATTTGGCGCCTCACATTTCACCGGGTAGTGTCGGGAGTAGCGCCCCACTGCTCCCTAAGTAGTTAAAATCAACTGGCAGCTTCATTAAATAGTACCTGCAAAACACCAGTCTCAACGTCAACAGTGAAGAGGCAAAAGGAAAAGCAATATCTCAGACTGGCCAATAAAAATAAAAGATTTAGATGAGCAAAATAACACAGACACTGGACATAGGAACTCTGCCTAGAAGGCCAGCATCCCAGAATCGCCTCTTCACTGTTCACGTTGTGACTGGTGTTTTGCGGGTACTATTTAAAGAAGCTGCCAGTTGAGGACTTGTGAGGCATCTGTTTCTCAAACTAGACCCTCTAATGTACTTGTCCTCTTGCTCAGTTGTGTACCCGGGCCTCCCACTCCTCTTTCTATTCTGGTTAGAGCCAGTTTACGCTGTTCTGTGAAGGGAGTAGTACACAGCGTTGTACGAGATATTCAGTTTCTTGTCAATTTCTCGCATGGAATAGCCTTCATTTCTCAGAACAAGAATAGACTGACGAGTTTCAGAAGAAATTATTTGTTTCTGGCCATTTTGAGCCTGTAATCGAACCCACAAATGCTGAGGCTCAAGATTCTCAACTAGTCTAAAGATGGCCAGTTTTATTGCTTCTTTAATCAGAACAACAGTTTTCAGCTATGCTAACATAATTGCAAAAGGGTTTTCTAATGATCAATTAACCTTTTAAAATTATAAACTTGGATTAGCTAACACAACATGCCATTGGAACACAGGAGTGATGGCTGCTGATAATGGGCCTCTGTACGCCTATGTAGATATTCCATAAAAAATCTGCAGTTTCCAGCTACAATAGTCATTTGCAACATTAACAATGTCTACACTGTATTTCGGATCAATTTGATGTTATATTAATGGACACTTGTTTTTGCTTTTCTTTCAAAACATTTCTAAGTGACCCCAAACTTTTGAACAGCAGAGTACATATCAGTTACACATTCCTTCTCCCTCTCGCTTATAAATATACAACGTGCTCTTTGAATGAAGTGGTAGTGAAAAAACAGCACCACATGGTAAAAGTACTGGACTCACTTCTTCTGGTCAATGAAGGAATGTTGTTGAATGAGGTGATGAAAGTGGTCAATGTAAAAAACAAAATCCTAAAAATCTTTACAGAGCACTGCACTGACTCCAGTTCACAGAGTGTGACTCTTTCCATGACCCCTGATCCTTATGACACACAGTCACCTCCAAACCCCCACCAATTGGATTGGCTCTGATGGTGGCCTGCGTGATGGCCCCGCCGGATGATTGGCTGCTGGGCTTCTGTGGGTGGATCCTGAGCAGTAACATGACATGTCTGTGGAAGGTCTTGTCCAACAAGAAGTACATCACCGGGTCGGCCGAACTCCGCAGCGCGGTGAGACAAAGCAGAAGGTTCTTGACCTGAGACAAAAATCAACATACTGTCATGTTTGACAGCTTTAATCTCTACTTCATGTAATATACCTAAGACTGAAAACTTCTGGAAGTGCTTTTGAGCCAAAATGAATGGACAAATATTGCCTATAGTTACACTATATTGTCTATTGATAATGGTAAACTGCTGCACCTTTTAATTTAAAGGATATATGAAAGTGTTGTTGACCTCAACAATGGCAGAGAGAGGATGGCAGGGCCCCCTAGTGGTGCTGGCTGGGTCAGCTTGGTGCTGGACTAAGGCGATAAAGATGGACTTAAAGATGTGGTAAGGCAACATGCACACTATCAGAACCACCTGTAGAGGAGAGGAGGAAGAGAGGAGAGGTTGAGATGAGAAGTTAAAGTCGTTAGATATAAAGCGACTAGCTGTCTAGCGAATAGCATCTGTGAGTCTTAGTCTTAATCAGTAAGAAACCATTCAAATGGCTCCCCAAAACACACAGAAGACAGAATCCACACCTGGATCACCACGATGTTCCGGAACACTCTTCCCAGCAGTCGCTGGGAACCGTTGACAACGGCACACTGACGTGACCTCCATATATGCCTCGCCACCGCCATATACGACGTCAGCACCAGCAGGAAACACATGAAGAAGATCACAATGGACACCACATTCGCCCCCCTCGACAGGCTTCCCCCCATCTCCATTGCCACACTGTAACACACCCTCCCCCCCTTCTCCTCACCCCGTCCTCCTCTCTCTCCATCCTCACTCCCTCCACCCACCTTCGTCTCCTTCACTGAATAGTAAACTGTCACGGGTACTACGGCCAACACCACCATCCCCCAGACCCCGGCGCACATGGCCTTGGCGAACCTCACCCGTCTCAGCCTGTTGAAGAAGGCATGGGGTAGCAGGGTAGTGCAGGTGCTGGGGCGGCTTGCGTGGGTGTGCTGGATGAGGATGGCGAAGCGACTGAGCGCCACCCAGGTCAGGATAAAGACACTGACGTAGATGTTGATCTGCTGAACGGGGGTGACCCCATGGAGGACCAGCTGGCACATGGGGCTCCACGCCAGCCAAGCTGGACCCTGGGAAGGAATTGACAAGGGATTTTTGTTTTTACTGTTCTTATTTTACGTTACGTGTCTTACCACATATGTGACCCACCCCTTGATTGGTAGATCATGTGACCCACCCCTTGATTGGTAGATCATGTGACCCACCCCTTGATTGGTAGATCATGTGACCCACCCCTTGATTGGTAGATCATGTGACCCATCCCTTGATTGGTAGATCATGTGACCCACCCCTTGATTGGTAGATCATGTGACCCATCCCTTGGTTGGTAGATCATGTGACCCATTCCTTGGTTGGTAGATCATGTGACCCATTCCTTACGCTCAGGATTGGTAGATCATTTAAAACAATTATAAATCTGCCACACAAAACATGACTTTTAAGACTTAAAATTCTATATTATTATTATTATTTACAAGGCCTTTATAGAGGATTCATAAATCATATAGAGGCCTTTATAGAGGCTTCATAAATCATGTATAGGCCTTTATAAATCATATATAGGCCTTTATAGGGGCTTCATCAATCATATATAGACCTTTAAAGAGGCTTCAGAAATCATATATAGAAATCATTCATAATAGTCCAGGCGATATGTGCCAAATTTTAGGTGATATATTCACTTTTCATAAAAGCATGAAACTTACAGTTTGGGGCCCTGAACATTTTCAGATATGGAGGCAAATGTCCATGGTGGCCATTTTCCTTTCTGCCACAACCAAATAATGTATTTTGCGTCATAACTTCTGAACCAAACCTGATAACACAGAAAATGTGACATTTACTTATATATTTTGAAGGTCAAGTATTTCAATGATGCCCTGCACAACATCAAAAACAACCCCTGGTGGAAAATATATTTTCTGTCATATCTGCTGAACCAAACATAATAAGGTGATGTCTACACCTATGTTTTAACATTACTGTTTCCAGACATAGACTTAATAGCCTTCCAAAAATGTCGAGGGTCATTCTGGTTATCAGTGGTAACAGACATAAAATATTTGGACTTGGCCTTCCTGAGAAGAAAAGAACACTGGCTTCTTCTTAGGCAGTTACGAAACAAATCAGCTTCAGAACATGATGTCCTTGCTTTAGCCCAGGCTAGATTATGTTTGTGAATAATACAAGACAGCTCAGAAGAAAACCATGGATTATCCCGCCCTTTAAAGCTGAACCTGCGGAATGGGGCATGTTTGTTTACTATTTGGAAAAAAAACATTATGAAAGAAATTCCAGGCAGTTTCCACATCAGGAATAAGCTCAATCTTGCTCCAGTCAAAATAAAACAAATCATGAAAGAAAGCCTGCTGATTAAAACTCTTCAAATTTCTCTTAGAAATAAAGCGTGGGTTTGTTTTAGGAACCTTAGTATTTCTAACAGCAGCAACAGCACAACGGTCACTTAAATCATTACAAAAAACACCAACCGCAGAATATTTACGTGGAACATTTGTCAATATCAAATCAATCAGGGTAGATTTCTCTGGACATTTGAGATTTGGGCGAGTGGGTGAGTTAATAAACTGGGTAAGATTCATAGAATTACAAAACATTTTTAAATCATCAGACACTGGCTTTAACCAACACCAGTTGAGATCACCAATCAAGATCATTTCACTGTAAAGAAGTTTAGACATAAGGTGCATCAGAGAAGAAAACATCACAGAGAGCGGAGGGAGGTCTATAACAGCCAATCACAGTTATAGAGAGACCCTTTGAAACCTCAATATTCAAAGCAAGAAATTCCAACTGTTTACAAATAGTTTCAGACTTTGCCACACTTATAAGGAATTTAGTCTTTACATATATAGCCACAGCCCCACCTTTCTTAACTCGATCAGTGCTATACACATTGTAACCATTTATTCAAATATCCTTATCAAGAACAGACTTGCTGAGCCAGGTTTCAGAAAACACAATTACATCAGCATCAGTTGATTTATCCCAAATCCTAACCCCATCCATTTGACAACAGGCTGTGTACATTTAAATGAAAAATACCAAAACCAGATCGAGATTTAAAATCAGAGGGGGTTTGGAGACATTGCATATCAGGGCCAGGGTTAGGTTGCACGTTACCTGATATCAACAAAAGAAGAATAACTAGGCACCTCTGTTTAATAACCTTGCATGGATTCTCTTTTTAAGAGACCTACTGCAAGCGAATTCTACAAGTGAGTTTCCAGACAATACAAAACAGTTATTTAAAACCATTAGACTTTGGTAGTGACAAGTTCGTACTGTTCACATCATGCCACAAATGCATCGTCACTTGGACGAGTGGACGGAGTGAAAAAGAGCGAGTTCCCACAGACAGAATGTCTAATGGACAGGATAGCAAATTGTCAGATGTACTCACCCAGCGACAATGTTCGTTTTCTCCAGAGTTCAATAAAGTCAGTGCACAAAGCAATACCACGAAATTGTCATTTTCTGTGAGAGATGTAAGAAATAGAGGCCAAGGAAATGTAAGGGGAGAGAGGGACAGTGTATATGTATGAGTCTGTACAGTGGGGCAAAAAAGTATTTAGTCAGCCACCAATTGTGCAAGTTCTCTCACTTAAAAAGATGAGAGAGGCCTGAATTTTCNAACTCCACTATGGCCAAGACCAAAGAGCTGTCAAAGGACACCAGAAACAAAATTGTAGACCTGCACCAGGTTGGGAAGACTGAATCTGCAATAGGTAAGCAGCTTGGTTTGAAGAAATCAACTGTGGGAGCAATTATTAGGAAATGGAAGACATACAAGACCACTGATAATCTTCCTCGATCTGGGGCTCCACGCAAGATCTCACCCCGTGGGGTCAAAATGATCACAAGAACGGTGAGCAAAAATCCCAGAACCACACGGGGGGACCTAGTGAATGACCTGCAGAGAGCTGGGACCAAAGTAACAAAGCCTACCATCAGTAACACACTACGCCGCCAGGGACTCAAATCCTGCAGTGCCAGACGTGTCCCCCTGCTTAAGCCAGTACATGTTCAGGCCCGTCTGAAGTTTGCTAGAGAGCATTTGGATGATCCAGATGAGGATTGGGAGAATGTCATATGGTCAGATGAAACCAAAATAGAACTTTTTGGTAAAAACTCAACTCGTCGTGTTTGGAGGACAAAGAATGCTGAGTTGCATCCAAAGAACACCATACCTACTGTGAAGCATGGGGGTGGAAACATCATGCTTTGGGGCTGTTTTTCTGCAAAGGGACCAGGACGACTGATCCGTGTAAAGGAAAGAATGAATGGGGCCATGTATCGTGAGATTTTGAGTGAAAACCTCCTTCCATCAGCAAGGGCATTGAAGATGAAACGTGGCTGGGTCTTTCAGCATGACAATGATCCCAAACACACCGCCCGGGCAACGAAGGAGTGGCTTCGTAAGAAGCATTTCAAGGTCCTGGAGTGGCCTAGCCAGTCTCCAGATCTCAACCCCATAGAAAATCTTTGGAGGGAGTTGAAAGTCCGTGTTGCCCAGCGACAGCCCCAAAACATCACTGCTCTAGAGGAGATCTGCATGGAGGAATGGGCCAAAATACCAGCAACAGTGTGTGAAAACCTTGTGAAGACTTACAGAAAACGTTTGACCTCTGTCATTGCCAACAAAGGGTATATAACAAAGTATTGAGATAAACTTTTGTTATTGACCAAATACTTATTTTCCACCATAATTTGCAAATAAATAAATTAAAAATCCTACAATGTGATTTTCTGGATTTCTTTTTCTCATTTCGTCTGTCATAGTTGAAGTGTACCTATGATGAAAATCACAGGCCTCTCTCATCTTTTTAAGTTGGAGAACTTGCACAATTGGTGGCTGACTAAATACTTTTTTGCCCCACTGTATGTGAGTGTGTGCGCATGTGAGTAGATTGGGTGTGGGGGTCGATTGAGAAAACGGGTTGGGGATTGTTGAGCTGCCTCTGACAGCCAGGCCGAGAGCGAAGAGGAGCAGCTTGGACGAGACACTCCGTGGAGGGAAAGCTGAAGAAAGAACTCAGGCCAGCCAGAGACAGTGTTACTTTGGTAAACTTCAAGTAAGAAGTGCAAATAGCGAAAAAAATAAATAAAATAAAAAATGTATCCGAGTTGAGGGAGACCGGCAATCTATACACCAGCAAAACAAAATAGTTTGTACTAAACAACAAGGAAATTGTGGATTTACTCAACCATAAATGAATAGGTTATTAGTAGGTTAAAATCTATTAGTCACAGACAAACTACTTGACATGCTGCCCTCTTGGATTTGGACAGATAAATTGGTAGATGGGTAAAAATAAAAAAAAGCAGACATTAAATATCCCTTTGAGCATGGTGAAGTTATTAATGACATTTTGGATGGTGTATCAATTACACCCAGTCACTACAAAGATAGAGGCGTCCTTCCTAACTCAGTTGCCAGACAGGAAGGAAACCGCTCAGGGATTTCACCATGAGGCCAATGGTGACTTTAAAACAGGTACAGAATTTAATGGTTGTGATAGGAGACAACTGAGGATGGATCAACAACATTGTTGTTACTCCACAATGCTAACCTAATTGACAGAGTGAAAAGAAGGAAGCCTGTACAGAATAAAAATATTCCAAAATGTGCATCCTGTTTGTAACAAGGAACTAAAGTAATAATGCAAAAGATATGGCAAAGCAATTAACTTTTTGTACTGAGTGCAAAGTGTTATGTTTGGGACAAATACAATAAAACACATTTCTGAGTACCACTCAATATTTTCAAGCATAGTTGTCACTGTTTTCCAACAGACACTGGGAGACAAATTCACCTTTCAGCAGGACAATACCTAAAACACAAGGCCAAATATACACTGGAGTTGCTTACCAAGACGACACTGAATGTTCCTGAGTGGCCTATTTACAGTTTTGACTTAAATCGTCTTGATAATCTATGGCAAGACTTGAAAATTATCAACATCCAACTAGACAGATTTTAAAGATTTTTTTTATGAATAATATGCAAATATTGTACAATCCAGGAGTGCAAACCCAGAAAGACTTACAGCTATAATCACTGCCAAAGGTGATTCTATCATGTATTTACTCAGGGGGTTGAATACTCGTCCAATCAAGATATATTAGTGTTTTAAAAATGTTCAACCAAAAAAATCCACTTTCACATTTAAGTATTTTGTGTAAACCGTTGATAAAAAATGGCAACTAAATCCATTTTAATCCCACTTTATAACACAACAAAATGTGGAAAAAGTAATGGGGTAAAGGCACTGTAACACCAGAAAATGGCCAAAAATTGTAGAACCAGCTTATCTGCTTTTATACTATGATTTGACCATTAGATGTTCAATGTTCAATCTTATTGGATTTCTTCCCACGGTTTACCATGGCAGTCCACCATTATATAATAATCTGAACTGTTTATTTTTTGCATGGTGTCATTGTAATCCTTGACCATCAAAACAAAGGTAGGCATCACCTTTTCTGTAATATCATGTTTGGTTTAGGAGATATTACACAAAATCCATTATTTGGTTATGGCGGAATGAAAAATTGCCGCAGCGTAGATTGCCACCGCGTTTTATCCAATGCCTCCATATCTGAAAATGTTCAGGGCCCCAAACTATACAAATGAACCAAATTTCATGCTTTTATGAAAAAGTTTAAATCATTTTCACATAACACCTGGATTATAAGCACATTTCATGCTTTACGAAAAAGGTGGCAAAAGGGTTTTAATACTACATTTGGCCAAGATTCAGTACCAATCCAAATGTCAGTAGAAGATGATGGTACCTGTGAGTAGTAGGCGACCAGGAAGGGGGTGGTGAGGGAGAGGCACAGGTTGGACAGGCCTAGGTGGGACAGGTAGACATGGGTGGAGGTCTGGGTGGGAACACGCCTCAGGAACACCCAGAGAGAGAGAGCGTTGCCCGGGAGACCCGTAAGGAAGAGGAGGGCGTAGAGGGAGGGGAGGACAAAGCGGGTGGTGAAGGAGGGGCAGAGGGGGGAGACAGGGAAGGTGGTAATGGCAGAGATGGAGGAGGGATTGAGGTAGAAGGTGTTGGACACAGATGGGAAGGGTTGGGATGTGTTCTCCATTGATCTGTCAGACTAACAGAGAGAAATAGTAGATACAGGAGGGAAGAGAGAGAGAGAAATAGTAGATACAGGAGGAGAGGGAGAGAGAGGCATTTTCCGTAGTTTAGACATTAATCCCAAACTGTATATAAAACAGTGGTTTCTGTCCGAATACCCACACTAGCGTACTACATATTAAACTGCATAGTATGTACTCAGTGTCGCGTACTGTTTTGTAATGACCCTGGGTTTATAATGATGTAATGATGTAATGTTTAGTAAAAAAGAATACAGTATGCCATTGCTACGGCTTCATATATATAACTGGTTAGCTAGGTTAAATATGATGTTGTCGCTCAACAGCTGCATGCTTATCGGGTATCCATCTAACTTTAAGTCCTACTAAAGCATGTAGCTAACGTAAATTTGAAAACTATCAGTTTTCAAAGATATGCGATTAAATAGTCGTGATCATTTTAAGGACAAAAAAAATACTTACATTTGAACACTGCAGGAGACTCTATGCCATCTTCAATTTATTTTTTTCATTTCAGAGGACTTCCAAATCTCGAAGACCTCCTTTTATCCGGTTTGAATGCATTTTGGGTGTGAAATTCCCCAAAAGTTTACAATTCATTCCTACTGCATGAGAAGCCGAAACGAGTATGACATTTGGGCATTTAAAGTGTCGTATACAATTTTTTACGTACTCTAACACGTACCCATACCGGCCGAGCACGTGCGCTATCATGCGCAAATTGACTTTGTCCTCCCACACCAAACGCGATCACGACACGCTGGTTAAAATATCAAAACAAACTCTGAACCAATTATATTAATTTGGGGACAGGTCGAAAAGCGTTAAACATTTATGGAAATTTAGCTAGCTAGCTTGCAGTTGCTAGTTAATGTGTCCTATTTAGCTAGCGTGCTGTTGCTAGCTAATTTGTCCTGGGATATAAACTTTAAGTTGTTATTTTGCCTGAAATGCACAAGGTCCTCTAGTCTGACAATTAATCCACACACAAAACGATCAACCGAATCGTTTCTACTCAATATCTTCTCCTTCCAGGATTTTTCTTCTTTGGACTTTATATATATCGATTGGCATCTAACTTTCATAGTCACCACGACGACAACCAAACTCAGTTCATCTTTCAATCTATGCCCTTCCCGTGTGGTAATGCCCCCATGTTGTAACCAGACACTGAACAAGGAAATGCAATACAGTAACTTAATGTAATTCTAGTAAGCGTCAGCTTTGTGCAATTACATACAAATGTAGCACAGGAGATAGATAAAAAAATATGGCTATGAACAAGGTACCAGTTCTTGTATCACTAAGATAATTGCTATTAGTAAAGAGCTCATTACGGATGAGCAGTCAGTAGACATTATTTACATCAAAGCAAGTTCTCGTCCGAACAGTTCCTATTTCCTACTGAATGAATACTGACAACAAAAATGTATTGTGTTGTTCTATTCACCAAAAAAAACATAACATGCTTATTTGTTTAATTTGTAAATCTATTCACATTGTGTGTTTTCATAATTTTTTCCTGTAATGACTGTATACTAATTCAGCAATGGTCCTAGTATCATGTCAGAAGTATCAAAAAGTGTAAATCAACTGTTGTACATGTTATAAATGAGCAAAAACACTATAATTTCAAGTGTTCATGATTGTTTGTCCATTCTTTTGTTAAACTTAAAACAGCAACAAAGCATTCAATCTCAGTAAACTCTTAACTAACCAAAAAGGCTAGTGTAGAAATCTGTGACCATTTTCTCATGAAGCCAATTCCTGTTTTCTGTTAAACCCACAGCCATTTTCACACTAACAGTTGTTTTTTAAAGAAATCTATGTTTTCACAAATATTAATACTTACAGTACAGAGATCAATGATGTCTGTTTATGAGGTAGTTAATTGTATGATATGTTGGTATGAAAGGTGTATGTGGAGCATCAAATATCCTGTTGGTCCTCTCAGAAGTGTGTGAGAAAGATAACAGAACGCAAGAGAGTGTGTGTGTGTGTGTGTGTTTGCATGCATGTGATGTTGGTTGGTTCACGATGTGAGTTATTTTCAGATGTCCGGGTGAGATGTGATTACAGGAAGACTAAAGGGAAACATGTCATCTTTGTTGAGCTCCTTACAGGCTGATTTATCACCCACAGACATCTGCTGAGAAACATGTCTATTGTTGTTGAGTTTAAAATAGATTTATTGGTAGATGATCAGGGTTACATTCAAATGGGGTTTGTGTAATGTGACTTGGAGAGGCAGTACTGAGAGAGCAGAGGGAGAAGTTGTGGTCCACAGCCTCTTACAGTCGCCGGCTGTGTGTGTGTGTGTGTGTGGGTGTGTGTCTGTCTGTCTGTCTGTCTGCGTGCGTGTTTGCGTGCATGCGTCGTACTGTCATCCTCGGCAGCAGGGCAGTGATGTAAAACACAGCTCAGCGCTGCTATGGTTATGGTTGCATTATTCACCTTCAATCTTGTTCTCCCCTTCTCACATTTGCCCCCGTGTGGTGAGAGTATGGTCACTGCACGCTGGACAAGGAATGGCAAGAAGCACGCCACAAACACAACCACAGCTAAGCCATGCCCTCCCTCTTCCCTAAACTCACCCCACACCCCTCTTCCAACCCCACACTCAACCCCCTCCCCTCCATTACCCCTCCTTCACTGGTGTGTGTGTGTGATTGTGCCAGGCCCCCCTGACCCTCTTCAGATGCAGCATTAGTCCCCCGTAGCTGACCACAATAAAGGTTAGAATCAGGGAAAACAGCCCCACTCCAAGGCAGTGTTGGTTATGGAACCCTTCTCTGTGGTGATTCTCCACCAGGTCAAAGCAGCCGTCTCGCCCTGGTCCCCCTTTTCCTCCCCTGATCTGAAGTACCACACTGGCACTCGCCACCGTTGCCACAGTTACCAGGGTGACGAGGCAGAGTAGCCAGCAGCCTCTGGGCCTGGTGAAGGGCGTAAGGAGGGCAGGGTGAGGCTGTACCTATAAGCAGAGAAAGATTTGAGAGCAAAATTGAATGGTTCATTTAATAACTGATTATTTGAAAAAATCAATTTTGTCAAGTGCACCAGTCCCTCTTGCAGCAAAGCACCCCCACAACATGATGCTGCTACCTCCGTTTCTTCACGGTTGGGATGGTGTTCTTCGGCTTGCAAGCGTCCCCCTTTTTCCTACAAACATAATGATGGTCATTATGGCCAAACAGTTCTATTTTTGTTTCATCAGACCAGAGGACATTTATCCAAAAAGTACAATCTTTGTCCCCATGTGCAGTTGCAAACCGTAGTCTGGCTTTTTTATGCTGAGCGCCCTTTCAGGTTATGTCGATATAGGACTCGTTTTACTGTGGATATAGATACTTTCGTACCTGTTTCCTCCAGTATCTTCACAAGGTCCTTTGCTGTTGTTCTGGGATTGATTTGCACTTTTCGCACCAAAGTACGTTCATCTCTAGGAGACAGAACGCGTCTCCTTCCTGAGCGGTATGACAGCTGCGTGGTCCCAAGGTATTTATACTTGCATACTATTGTTTGTATAGATGAACGTGGTACCTTCAGGCGTTTGGGAATTGCTCCCAAAGACGAACTAGACTTGTGGAAGCCTAAAAAGCTAATTCTGAGGTCTTGGCTGATTTCTTCTGATTTTCCCATGATGTCAAGCAAAGAGGCACTGAGTTTGAAGGTATGCCTTGAAATACATCCACAGGTACTCCTCCAATTGACTCAAATGATGTCAGTTAGCCTATCAGAAGCTTTTAAAGCCATCACATAATTTTCTGGAATTTTCCAAGCTGTTTAAAGGCACAGTCAACTTAGTGTATGTAAACGTCTGACCCACTGGAATTGGGATACAGTGAATTATAAGTGAAATAATCTGTCTGTAAACAATTGTTGGAAAAATTGCTTGTGTCATGCACAAAGTAGATGTCCTAACCGACTTGTGGAAATTTGTGGAGTGGTTGAAAAACAAGTTTTAATGACTCCAACCTAAGTGTCTGTAAACTTCCGACTTCAACTGTATATAATATTATGGCTATGTGAGAGGTTATAGACTTACAGTCAGTGTCCAGATTTCAGTTTCCATTGAATCCATCTGAACAGTAGGTTACAGTTCCCTTGACATGCCATGAGCCTATTTGATGTCCCCATTTTGTGACTGTCGAATTCATATAGCGCCTTACAATCATCACACATAACATGGCGGGCACTGCTATCATCCTCTTTTACCACTTCACCAAATCTTTCCCAAACATTACTTTTCAGGCCCTCCCTTCTCTTTATTTTCGACTCTCCATTTCGCAGCTTTTCTCTTTTTGAAGTATACTCAGACGTTTTTGCTGCTGTGCATCGCTCCCAATAGTATTTGGTGATTGGCGTGAAGGCTATTTGGGACAGTTATGCCCTAAAATGTAGGCTTACGCACTAATGCCAGGTAGCCTAAAACAGGCTTTTCCCGAATTTGACCCCTCTGGTGGTTTTATTTGGCACCCCAAGTAAAAAAAATATATTTTTTTTTTGCAGAAAAGACTGTAAAGACACCAGGAAATCAGCTCTAGTTGATTTTAATTTTGGAACTCTTTTCCCAAGTATTCCCACGCATTCAATTTGCAGTCTACAAATGATTGTTAATTATGTTCCGGCCCACCGACCCTCCGGTCAAGAAAAAACTCCTCCAGTGGCTGAATCTAGTTGATGATCCCTGGCTTAAAATAATGAAAGAAAAACCTTAATGTAGCCTATATATATAAATTGCTCAAGAATGATATATGATTTTAATGTATTGTTTTCTCTTTAATCAATCCGCCCGCCACCCACCAACTTGGGGTGGTGCTACCAAAGATGGTGGATTATAAAGATGACAAAAAAAAACTTTGAAAATAATGGTCACAGTTACGGTCTTCTTAAGGGTTGGCTCTCCCATAGGCACCAATGCGATAGTAGCTTGGTCTGGTCTACTTAGTTCATTGACTGTATATGAACAAGAAAAAAAGAGCCTATGAAATGTCTCGCTTTCTCTATGGTCTTTTGTGCTACTGTGCTATTTAGCACTTCGGGCTAGCCTAGAGTATCTACTTGTTGTAGTCAACGATTCTCATTTTCTGATGTAACAAGTCTTTCTTTATTGTACTGTGGCCAATGTTGCAGTATTTACTGTACACCAATAGTATGAACATTTATGTTAATATAGTTTCCCAACCTTTTAATGTCTAAAAACAATTCTGTCACTTAAAGGCAGGGCTGGACAGTTATTTTACTCCTCGGATTACTGATGAAACTAACAGTTGGCTGCTCCCCAAGGCTCCTCCCTCTATCCACACTGGACTCCGGGTCCCTCAGTCGGAACACGTTATTGATCAATCGGAGGGTCTCTTTCCTCACGGATGCCGATAACAGGAAGTACATCACAGGGTCCAGGCAACTGTTGAGGGCGGAGAGTAGCAACACCACTTCATTGGCTTTGTCGACCACGCCCCTCCAGAAGCAGGAAGTGTCGCTGATCTGGGAGACTACATAGAACACCCGGACCATGTGATAAGGGACGAAGCAAACGGTAAACAGGAAAAGGACGAAGAACAACTTCCTGGCGGTGCGGGTGTAGCGGGGCGCGTTGGGGAAGTCCGGTTTCTCTCTCGACATCCTCAGCAGCTTGAGGCCGATTTTCCCATAAGACACCATGAAGCAGACGAACACAAGCCAGAACGTGGCAACCAGGAAGAGGTTGAAGTAGGCCTTCCCCTTTGCACGCTGACGCTGTTTATACTGGAAACACCTGGGGGATTCGTAGAAAATTAAATTATTATTCGTGTAATTGTTCAAAATGTGGGACCTACTGAAATAAATAAATATCAACAAAGTTCACCTTGAAAAATAACGATTACATTTTTTAAACATGACAAATTAAACCCACTTGTCAGACTCCTCGTTGCCCTCTGAGAGGAGGATCATGGGTATGACGGAGGCAAGGGCCAGGACCCAGATCATCCCACAGATGGCGGAGCTCCATCAGGTGGCCTTGAGGCGGTACTAGCCCCCGGCGTCACGCTGGATCTTCAGATAGCGATCCACACTGATCAACCCTAATAAGGTGATACTGATGTACATGTTCATATAGAAGAGGTTCCCCACTACCTTACAGAAGGTGGGGGCCAGGTCCCAGCGGTTTGCTTTACTGTGTTAGAGCACTCTGAATGGAAGATAGATGACCAGTAGTAGGTCGGCTAAAGCTACGTTGATGAGGAACACTCTGACAGAGTTATTTTTGGAGTGGACATATAGAAAGACCCAGAGAGCCAGTATGTTGCCGGTCAGGCCCAAGACGAAGAGGACTGAGTAAAGGACAGCTAGAGGGATCCGAAGGGAGCTGTCGTCAAGGTGACAGTGTTCCCTGGGGTCAGGGATCATGGGCAAGAGGGTCGTGAAGGTTTTCTCCGTGGTGACGAGTGGGTGGGAGGAGTTGGAAAAGGGAAAGGCAGTGACGTTGGCGGGGAAGATGTTCATCATGATGTCGGTTTCACTCTTCAGTTCTCAGTCCTGCGAGACAAAGTGAAGAAAAATTAAGTTTCAGCCAGAAACGTTGTATACCTCCTTAAATCAAACAAAAGTCAGCCTGACTGGAGTTTTTGGCGAGTGGGAAGCAGTTGTGTTTTGTTGTAACTCGATTCAGGATTAAGTGAATGTGTTTCTTGGTTCTTCCAGATAGTTCTCTTGGGAAAGTTCTTCGCTCTCATTAGTGCTGGTCTGTTTTGATGGCAGGAGGCCAAACTAGACGATTTAGGTCCAGATCCGCAACCTACTCCACTAATCATTAATTATACATCACTCGGGCACTGAGCACACACTGCCCAGCTGACTGACCACTACTGACTACACTACCGGGCCTATAGGGAAACAAAGATTTTTACTTGAATTCTCAAGTGTCTAATTGAGGTAAAACAGTAATTCTGCTCATAGATTATGCATGTATCAACTACACATTGACACATCCAGCCCAAAGCGGAAGGTTTAAAAAATACAGCGCATGTCTTTAACTTCACAGGGAGCGGTGGGTCGCCAGGTAAAATGTAAAGCGCCAAATTCAAAATCCCAAAGTTGAATTATTAAACATCCACCAATATACAAGTGTTCCATACTCATCAAAAGCTCTGTTTCTTGGCAATATCACAGCGTTGTCAGATTTCAAAAAGGCTTTACGGCGAAAGCAGCACATTTGATTGTTTGAGGGCAGCACCTCACATACTTTCTCATAGCCATGAATTCATTAGCCAGCGTGGCACACACATAACACATTTCACAGCGAAAACAAATCAATTACCTGTTGAAGAACTTCTGCTGAGGTCATCCTAAGTGTCCAACGAAGACAATCCATGGTTCTTTTGTTAGAAAAAGTAATGTATTATATCCATAAATCTCCATTTGGTTCGCGCGTTATAGTCAGAAACGACAGCCTCCACTAGTCCATTGAAACGTGGCGCGAACTCGTTCATCTTATACCTATAAACTTGTCCAAGAACATTCAAACATAGTTTTAAATGTATCCTTAGGAACACTTTTACGTATATTTACTATTATAAATCAACCGGAATATAAACTGATCGATAACGACGATAAATAAGACACTGTGCGACTTCTCGGGCGCGCGCCCTGGGTACTGTTGTCATCAAGGGGGGACTCACTTGTTTGGTCTTTTTCTATGGTCTAAAGCATCCAAAATGGAAGAAATACACTGTCTCGAGGCTGTTGACATCATAAGGAAGCGACGTGTACTGCATTCATATGCCCTTATATGGTCATTTTCATGAGGGAGGGGTTCCCAAATGAGCAATGTGTCAAAATCACTTTTTCCAGGACAGAAATTCCTCTGGGTTTTGCCTGCCATATCCGTTCTGTTTCACTCACAGACAAATGGTTAACAGTTTTGGAAAATTCAGAGTGTTTCCTATCCAATGGTACTAAATATATGCATATCCTATTTTCTGGGCCTGAATGGGAGGCATTTTACTTTGGGCACGCCAGGCTCTCCAAAAACGGTCACCTCATGCACTGCTCCCTAACAAGTTAA
>QNTS01002170.1:153007-164467 GCA_003317085.1 Hucho hucho | reverse complement strand
TTTTCTTAATCCAGTCTGTCTTTTATTTTCTTAATCCAGTCTGTCTTTTATTTTCTTAATCCAGTCTGTCTTTTATTTTCTTAATCAAGTCTGTTTTGCTCTAGTTTTTTCTCCCTCTTTCTTGGAAAATTGGAGCTGCTCCAAATAGATGGCTGTAGACGAAGGTTCTAGTTCTTTAGGTTCTCTTCTTTAGAACCCACAGTCTCTGCTGTTCTCCCACCTTCTCTTTCCTCTCCTCTGCTTCTGCCTCTAGTTATTAACAGCCTTCAGCTGTGCTCTAGTCTCGAAAGCTGTGAAACGTTAAAGTGCAGAATCTGATGAGGGGGGAGATAGGGCCCAGCCCACTGCTGATTACACATGCTAGAGCAACCACCAACAGCACAGACCGCCAATATACACAATTTATACAGCATACCTTATATATATAACCGCGATAGCAGATCTTTTTTGTGCTGTGTCCCACCTACAGCCTTTCTAATTTCATTCAGACCTTCTAGGTTATCAAAACAATGTTTTTGTAGCCACTATTGTTCAAGCATCAGCCCAGTATTAATCTACCACCCAGGAGAACTAGCCATAATCGAACCCTTGGTCCAACCCACCACTTTGAGAAAAACAAAAAAATCTAATACTAAATAGAGACAAAAGTAACTTTGTGTCTGTGTTGAAAATGAGACATGAGTTTGTGTTGCGTTGTCCTATTACAAGACTGTCACGTGCAACTCTTGTTAACAGATTGAAATGTATGTGTGGGTGCTTCATTGCTTCAAACAGCTGGTAGTGAAAGCAGCACTGTCTTCGATGTATAGGTTTCTTTAATGATGTTTTAAAGGCTGTAGCGGTCTAGGGCTAATGGCTAGGGTTGTGGCGGTCATGACATTTTGTCAGCCGGTGATTGTCATGCAAATAACCTCCGGACTTACGCTAATTGACCGTTAATTAACATGAACACATTTAGCATCTCCTAGCTTCCACGCGTAGCATACAAGCCACTGATGTGGACCTTTAGAACATCTGCATTTTAAAAAGTCCAATAAATCCATTTAATATAGCCTACACCATCGTTATTTTAGACAGGTCTAAAGAAACATGATATGAAGAAAATGACAGAGGAAAGCGCAAAAAACTGTCAAAGACTCCAGTTACCCAAGTCAGAGACTGTTCTCTCTGCTACCGCACGGCAAGCGGTACCGGAGCACCAAGTCTAGGTCCAAAAGGCTCCTTAACAGCTTCTACCCCCAAGCCATAAGACTGCTTAACAATTAATAAAATGGCCACCCGGTCTATTGACACCCCCCCATTTGTTTTTACACTGCTGCTACACGCTGTTTATTATCTATGCATAGTCAGTTTACCTCTACCTACATGTACAAATTACCTCGACTAATCCGTACCCCCGCACATTGACTCGGTAACGGTTCCCCCCTGTATATAGCCTCGGTATTGTTCTTTCATTGTGCTACTTTTTATCATTGTTTGACTTTAGTTTATTTGGTAAATATTTTCTTAACTCTTTCTTGAACTGCATTGTTGGTTAAGGGCTTGTAAGTAAGCATTTCACGGTAAGGACTACACCTGTTGTATTCGACTCATGTGACAAATAAAGTTTGATTTGATGTACCCTATTTCTCAAGAACAGAATAACATATTCTGAGTTGTCCTTATGTTAGGTCCTGATCTGGCTATGCAATATGGCTGTGGGCTACACTAGTTCATTTAGCAGACAAGATTTGCTTAGAATTCTGTGGCATTATTTTATTTTACAGTATGAAGAATACAATTGAACATAGCTGAGTAAAATAGAAAGGATATTTTCCCAAAATGTTTTCTGAGGGAATGCGCACATGCGGCTATTCTGTGTTGAGTGATTAACAAAGTATCAGGTCCTTCTATATGCTTAATTTAGAGTTATTTATGCAACTGTAGTTGTGATACAAATGTTAGGTTATACAGTGCATTCATAAAGTATTCAGGCCCCTTGACTTTTTCCACATTTTGTAACGTTACAGCCTTATTCTAAAATGGATTCAATAGTTTTTTTCCCTCATCAATCTACACACAATACCCCATAATGACAATGCTAAAATCGTTTTTAGAAATGTATGCAAATGTTTAAAAAAAAAAAGATCCTCTCAAGCTCTGTCAGGGGAGCGTCACTGCACAGCTATTTTCAGGTCTCTCCAGAGATGTTAGATCGGGTTCAAGTCCGGGCTCTGGCTGGGCCACTCAAGGACATTCAGAGACTTGTCCTGAAGCCACTTCTGCATTGTCTTGCAGGCTTTCATGTGCCTTTTACTGAGGAATGGCTTCCGTCTGGCCACTCTACCATAAAGGCCTGATTGGTGGAGTGCTGCAGAGATGGTCCTTCTGGAAGGTTATCCCATCTCCACAGAGGAACTCAGAGTGAACATCTGGTTCTTGGTCACCTCCCTGACCAAGGCCCTTCTCCCCCGATTGCTCAGTTTGGCCAGGCGGCCAGCTCTAGGAAGAGTCTTGGTGGTTCCAAACTTCTTCCATTTAAGAATGATGGAGGCCACTGTGTTCTTGGGGCCTTTCAATGCTGCAGAATTGTTTTTGGTACCCTTCCACAGATCGGTGCCTCGACACAATCCTGTCTCCGAGCTCTATGGACAATTCCTTCGACCTCATAGCTTGGTTTTTGCTCTGACATGCATTGTCATCTATGGGACCTTATATAGACAGGTGTGTTCCTTTAAAAATCATGTCTAATCAATTGAATTCACCACAGGTGGACTCCAATCAAGTTGTAGAAACACCTCATAGATGATTAATGGAAACAGGAGGCACCTGAACGCAATTTCGAGTCTCATAGCAAAGGGTCTGAATACTTATGTAATACATTTGCAAACATTTCTAAAAAGCTGTTTTCGCTTTGTCATTATGGGGTATTGTGTGTAGATTGATGAACATTTTTATTTTATTTCATACATTTTTGAATAAGGCTGTAAAGTAACAAAATGTGGAAAAAGGGAAGGGTCTGAATACTTTCCGAAAGCACTGTATATTATACTAGCTGCTGTATTCTATAAAATAAATGATACATGTTCTCTCTCTCTCTCTCTCTCTCGCTCTCCCCCCTCATCCAGCCCCACTGTGTCCTCCTGGCGTCTAAAGAAAACAGTGCTCCAGTGAAGCTGGGAGGGTTCGGCGTGGCCATCCAACTGGGAGAGTCAGGACTGGTGGCTGGAGGTAAGCAACGCAATGCATGCTGGAAATGTCTGGCTGTCAGGCTCTGTCCAAGATCCACACTAGCATACCGCATGGAATGAAGAAGAATGTACTGGCCATGTCTTCTAAATGGTATGCTAGTGTGGATATTGTAAAATAGGCTATATTGTGTTTACAGATGTAGGATCTTAGTTTGATCACCCTGATGCAAACTTTTGTGCAATGCAGGAAATGTAAAACTTGTAGTGTATTTGAGGTTTAAAAAGGCTCACGTTTGTAATTTCCACCTTGAAATTTCAGACTTGATTTTCCCTTACAAGCAATGTACCAACCCCTGCAAAAATGACCATTAATTA
This sequence comes from Hucho hucho, assembly GCA_003317085.1. Classification (NCBI taxonomy): domain Eukaryota; kingdom Metazoa; phylum Chordata; class Actinopteri; order Salmoniformes; family Salmonidae; genus Hucho; species Hucho hucho. The sequence goes on along the minus strand of QNTS01002170.1, from coordinate 160,922 downwards.
CAATCCACATAATAATTAACATTTCCTGTTGGTGCAGGGCTATTTTCCTGCTGTAGCAAACTGGCTCAAGATCTCACACCTGTATGTTCCAATATCCACTCTAGTATACCATTTAGAATGCATGGCCAGTTGTTATGCTAGTGTGTAACATAGTTTCTCACTTCTCGCTCTGCTTTCTCAAAAACAGGAATACTACAACCTTTATCAACGTAATCTGTACTTGCAAACTTGTACTTTTCAAATTTTTTCTGCTGTTTGTGCAAACATTTCAGACATAGGACAGAGAGAATCTGGGCCTTCATGGGTTCATTAATAATACAACCAAATAGATGGGAAATATTGACACCATCTAATCAGACAAACTTTGGGGTGAACTATCCCTTCAATGTATGAATGAATTGTTAGGTTAACATCACCTTTAAATGAGTGTTTTAACAGCAGCCAAGATAAACATACACACTATGCTCCACGGTGCTATCCATTCACACTGACTCAGGGAGAACTATATATTTATCTTCATCCCTGTAATGCATTACTCATATCAAGGACTTATATCAGTTTTGTTCAGACAATGGTTTGACTAGGTGACCCAATAATCCAACTTCCTCTTACTAACCACATACTCTGGAACAGTTCCCTATGTGTTTTAACTCGAATGTGAGAGTGTTGAGCTAGTAACCGAAAGGTCGCTGGTTTGAATACCCAATGTGTCCTTGAGCAAGGCACGTAACCCTAATTTGCTCAAAAGGCACAATACCACTATGACTGACCCTGTAAAACAATACATTTCACTGCACCTATCCGGTGTATGTGACAATAAAACATATACAAATGAATACAAAAATACATACTGTACATAACAAACATACATACAGTACATAACAACAAACATACAGTACATAACGACAAACTTACATAACCACAAACATCCATACATACAGTACATGTAACGATGTGCGCTGAGAGTTGGGAAGCAAGTTCAGGGAGTGAGAGTTTTAATAAATAAACGTAACATAATACAAGACAAGAAATCACGAACAACGTACAGACATGACACAGAAACAGAAACAATGACGCCTGGGGAAGGAACCAAAGGGAGTGACATATATAGGGAAGGTAATCAAGTGAAAGAGTCCAGGTGAGCGTAACGATGGGGCGGCAGGGTAGCCTAGTGGTTAGAGCGTTGGGGCGGCAGGGTAGCCTAGTGGTTAGAGCGTTGGGGCCGCAGGGTAGCCTAGTGGTTAGAGCGTTGGACTAGTAACCGAAAGGTTACAAGGTACAAATCTGTCGTTCTGAACAGGCAGTTAACCCACTGTTTCTAGGCTGTCATTGAAAATAAGAATCTGTTCTTAACTGACTTGCCTAGTTAAATAAAAAAATAAAAATAAAGATGGTGACAGGTGTGCGCCATAACAAGCAGCCTGGTGACCTAGAGGCCGGAGAGGGAGCACACGTGACAGTACATAACAACAAACATCCATCCATACATACATACATACAGTACATAACAACAAACATCCATACATACACACAGTACATAACAATGAACATCCATACATACAGTACATAACAACAAACATACATACATACACACAGTACATAGCAACAAACATCCATACATACATACAGTGCATAACAATGAACATACACACAGTACATAACAACATACATACAGTACATAACAACAAACATCCATACATACAGTACATACCAATGAACATATGTACATAACAACAAACATCCATACATACATACATACATACAGTACATAACAACAAACATACATACATACAGTACATATTAACATACATACACAACCGGTCAAAAGTTTTAGAACTCCTACTCATTCAAAGGTTTTTCTTTATTTTTACTATTTTCTACATTGTAGAATAATAGTGAAAACATCAAAACTATGAAATAACACTTATGGAATCATGTAGTAACCAAAAAAGCGTTTAACAAATCAAAATATATTTTATATTTGTCACGTCCAGGCCTGAGTTAGCAGGCTGGCGTGTTTAGTTTGTGTTTTGTTTAGGAGGGTTTTTGTTTCTAGTTTATATATTTCTATGTTGGGTTAATGGTTCCCAATTAGAGGCAGCTATTTGGCGTTACCTCTAATTGGGAACCATATATATGTTTGTGTTTTTCACTGGGGTTTTGGGGGGGGGGGTAATGTCACATGACAGAATGACCCACCAAACAAGGACCAAGCAGCGAAAGAGCCGGGATTTCTGGACATGGGAGGAAATCCTGGCTGGAGAGGGACCCTGGAGGAAGGCTGAGGAGGATCGCCGTCCCAGGGATGAATGGGAGTTATTTGAGGCAGAGCGGGAGAAGTACAAGGGAACACGGCTGGTGAGGAAACCCGTGAGGCAGCCCCAATAATCTTTTTTGGGGGGGCACACGGGAGTTTGGCGAAGCCAGTTCGGAGACCCGAGCCAACTCCCCGTGCTTTCCGGAGTGAGCGTGGCACTGGCACCGGGTCATGTAGTGAAGCGCACGGTGTCTCCAGTGCTCGTTCAGAGACCGGTACGGACGGTCCTTGCTCCACGCATCAGGCCCCCTGTGCACATCGTGAGCCCAGTACGTCCTGTCCCTGCTCCACGCATCAGGACCCCTGTGCGCATCGCGAGTCCAGCTTGGCCTGTTCCTGCTCCCCGCACCAGATTCCCAGTGCGCATCGCGAGCCCAGCACGGCCTGTTCCTGCTCCCCGCACCAGAATCCCAGTGCGCATCGCGAGCCCAGCACGGCCTGTTCCTGCTCCCCGCACCAGATTCCCAGTGCGCATCGCGAGCCCAGCACAGCCAGTTCCTGCTCCCCGCACCAGATTCCCAGTGCGCATCGCGAGCCCAGCACGGCCTGTCCCTGCTCCACGCACCAGATTCCCAGTGCGCATCGCGAGACCAGCACGGCCTGTTCCTGCTCCCCGCACCAGAATCCCAGTGCGCATCGCGAGCCCAGCACGGCCTGTTCCTGCTCCCCGCACCAGAATCCCAGTGCGCATCGCGAGCCCAGCACGGCCTGTCCCTGCTCCACGCACCAGATTCCCAGTGCGCATTGCGAGCCCAGCACGGCCTGTTCCTGCTCCCCGGACCAGATTCCCAGTGCGCATCGCGAGCCCAGCACGGCCTGTTCCTGCTCCACGCACCAGAACCCCTGTGCGCATCGCCAGCCCAGCACGGCCTGTTCCTGCTCCACGCACCAGAACCCCTGTGCGCATCGCGAGCCCAGCACAGCCTGTTCCTGCTTCCCGCACTAGGTCCCCTGTGCGCATCGCGAGCCCAGCACAGCATGTTCCTGCTCCACGCACCAGAACCCCTGTGCGCATCGCGAGCCCAGCACAGCCTGTTCCTGCTTCACGCACCAGGTCCCCTGTGCGCATCGCGAGCCCAGCACAGTCTGTTCCTGCTTCCCGCACCAGAATCCCTGTGCGCATCACGAGCCCAGCACAGCCTGTTCCTGCTCCCCGCACCAGGGCTCCTGTGCGCATCAAGAGAGCGGCACAAACTGTTCCTGTTCCACGTACCAGGCCTCTAGGGTGTTGTCCCAGCCTGGTACGTACTGTTCCGGCTCCAATCCCCGGAGCCGCCACCAAGGACACAAAAACCCACCCGAGGACCCCCCCATGGACTTTTTGCCGCGGTCGGAGTCCACGCCTTTGGGGGGGGGGTAATGTCACGTCCAGGCCTGAGTTAGCAGGCTGGCGTGTTTATTTTGTGTTTTGTTTAGGAGGGTTTTTGTTTCTAGTTTATATATTTCTATGTTGGGTTAATGGTTCCCAATTAGAGGCAGCTGATTGTCGTTACCTCTAATTGGGAACCATATATATGTTTGTGTTTTTCACTGGGGATTTGTGGGTCATTGAATGTATGCTGGTATGTTAACGTTGTATGTGTGCCTGTTTAGCCACACCGGAGTTACGATCTTTAGTTGTTTATTGTTTTGCCAGTTACGTTACGTGTAAATAAAGTATGTATACTGGATACCTCGCTGCATCTTGGTCCGTCCCTATAGAAGATTGTGACAATATTTGAGATTCTTCAAATAGCAACCCTTTGCCTTGATGACAGCTTTGCACACTCTTGGCATTCTCTCAACCAGCTCCACCTGGAATGTTTTTCAAACAGTCTTGAAGGAGTTCCCACATATGCTTAGCACTTGTTGGCTGATTTTCCTTCACTCTGCGGTCCAACTCATCCCAAACCATCTCAATTGGGTTTAGGTCGGGTGATTGTGGAGGCCAGGTCATCTAATGCAACACTCCATCACTCTCCTTCTTGGTCAAATAGCCCTTACACTGCCTGGAGGTGTGGTGAGTCATTGTCCTGTTGAAAAACAAATAATAGTCCCACTAAGCGCAAACCAGATGGGATGGCGTATCGCTACAGAATTCTGTGGTAGCCATGCTGATTAAGTGTGCCATGAATTCTAAATAAATCATAGACAGTGTCACCAGCAAAGCACCCCCACACCAACACATCTCTTCCGACAATGCTTCACGGTGAGAACCACACATGCAGAGATCATCCAGTTCACCTACTCTGCGTCTCACAAAGACACGCCAGTTTGAACCAAAAATCTCAAATTTGGACTCATCAGACCAAAGGACAGATTTCCACCGTTCTAATGTCCATTGCTCGTGTTTCTTGGTCCAAGCAAGTCTCTTCTTCTTTTTGGTGTCCTTTAGTAGTGGTTTCTTTGCAGCAATTCGACCATGAAGGCCTGATTCACGTTGTCTCCTCTGAACAGTTGATGTTGAGATGTGTCTGTTACTTGAACTCTGTGAAGCATTTATTTGGGCTGTAATTTCTGAGGCTGGTAACTAATGAACTTATCCTCTGCAGCAGAGGTACATCTGGGTCTTCCTTTCCTGTGGCGCTCCTCATGAGAGCCAGTTTCTTCATAGCGCTTGATGGTTTTTGCGACTGCACTTGAAGAAACATTCAAAGTTCTTAAAATTTTCCATATTGACTGACCTTCATGTCTTAGTAGTGGTTTCTTTGCAGCAATTCGACCATGAAGGCCTGATTCACGTAGTCTCCTCTGAACAGTTGATGTTGAGAAGTGTCTGTTAGTTGAACTCTGTGACGCATTTATTTGGGATGCAATCTGAGGTGCAGTTAATTCTAATGAACTTGTCCTCTGCAGCAGAGGTAACTCTGGGTCTTCCTTTCCTGTGGCGGTCCTCATGAGAGCCAGTTTCATCGTAGCGCTTGATGGTTTTTGCGACTGCACTTTTGACTGACCTTCATGTCTTAAAGTAATAATGGACTGTTGCTTCTCTTTGCTAATTTGAGCTGTTCTTGCCATAATATGGACTTGGTCTTTTACCAAATAGGGCTATCTTCTATATACCACCCCTACCTTGTCACAACACAACTTGTACAGTAAACCACAGTACATACATACATACATACATACATACATACATACATACATACATACATACATACATACATACATACATACATACATACATACATACATACATACATACATACATACATGTATGAATCTCCTGAGTGGCGCAGCTGTCTAAGGCACTGCATCTCAGTGCTAGTGGTGTCACTACAGACCCTGGTTCGATTCCGGTCTGTATCACAAGCGGCTGTGATTGGGAGTCCCATAGGGCGGCGCACAATTTGCCCAGTGTCGTCCAGGTTATGGTTTGGCCGGGGTAGGCCGTCGTTGTAAATAATAATTTGTTCTTAACTGACTTGCCTAGTTAAATAAATAAAACAAACATACAGAACAACAAACATGCATACATACATATTTTATTTCTCTCTCTTCCTTCCCAGGTCGTGTAGGCACGCCCCATTTCATGGCCCCAGAGGTGGTGAAGAGGGAACCGTATGGTAAGCCTGTAGATGTGTGGGGCTGTGGAGTCATCCTGTTCATCCTGCTGTCTGGCTGCCTGCCGTTCTACGGTACCAAGGAACGCCTATTCGAAGCCATCTGCAGGGGAAAATACAAGGTAGTAGTTGATTTACAAAACGCCAATAACTCTGCTCAGTGTACCTACAGTATGGTATTAGTAGCCTTACCCTGAAAGTGTGTGTGTGTGTGTGTGTGTGTGTCTCCAGCTGAACCCAAGGCATTGGGGACATATCTCAGAGAGTGCTAAGGACCTGGTGAGACGGATGCTGATGCTGGACCCTGCAGAGAGAATCACTGTCTACGAGGCACTCAACCACCCCTGGCTCAAGGTACACACACACACAAAAACACACTTTCTTCAACCACCCCTGGATCAAGGTAGACACACACAAAACACATAATGACTTCTTGGGCTAGTGAGAGTGTGTGTGTGTTGATCAGGAGAGAGACCGTTATGCCTATAAGATCCACCTGCTAGAGACGGTGGAACAGCTGAGGAAGTTCAACGCCAGGAGAAAGCTCAAGGTAAAGCTCCCCTAAATTCTACTTTCCTTTTCTATTTGGAATGACGATATGAGTGTTATTGTTTTGGAACATTTTGTGCTAAAATGGAGGATGGTTTATCTAACTGTCTGTGTCTGTCTCAGGGAGCCGTACTGGCAGCAGTCTCCAGTCACAAGTTTAACTCCTTTTATGGAGACCCACCAGAGGAGATGCCTGACTTCTCTGAAGACCCCACATCCTCAGGTAGAAGGAACACACACACACACACTGACACACATACACATACATAAACAAACACACACCTACACACACCAACACACACACATCAACACAGACACACCCATGATAACAAAGCTGTTACCACAGCGAATATTGTCACGATCTTCACTACTATCATTCAGGAAGAGGCAGTCCAGGAGCCTCCAGAGTGGCGCAGCAGTCTAAGAGGTGTTACTACGGTCCAGGGTTCATATCCCGGGCTGTCCCACAACCGTCCGTGGTCGGGAGTCCTATAGTACGGTGCACAATTGGCCCAGCATCGTCCGGCTTAGGGGAGGGTTTGGCCGGTACTTGGCTCATCGTGCTCTAGCGACAGGCCGGGTGCCTGCGGGCTGACTCAGGATGCCAGTTGAACGGTGTTTCCTCTGACACATTGTTGTGGCTGGCTTACAGGTTAAGCTGGCGGGTGTTAAGGAGCGCAGTCAAGCGGGTCATGTTTCGGAGGACGCATGACTCCACCTTCGCCTCTCCCGAGCCCGTTGGGGAGTTGCAATGATGAGCCAAGATTGAAAAAGGGGGGTAAAAAAAAAAATTATTAAAAAAGGAAGAGGCAGTCCTGTGTCCTATGAGGTTTTGTCTATTTCAAGGTGTTGTTTTCACAAACAAAGTATCTCTGTTATAATCTATGCATATGTCACTTTAATAACTCTATCCACATGTATATATTACCTCAATTACCTCGACTAACCGGTGCCCCCGCACATTGACTCTCTACCGGTACCCGCTGTATATAGCCTCTCTATTGTTATTTTACTGCTGCTCATTAATTATTTCTTACTTTTATTTATTTTCTTTTTTTTGTATTTTTCTTCAAACTGCATTGTTGGTTAAAACTTGTTAGGGATCACTGCACAACTTGACCGTTTTGGAGAGCCTGGCGTGCCCAAAGTAAAATGCCTCCCATTCAGGCCCAGAAAATACGATATGCACATATTTGGTACCATTGGATAGGAAACACTCTGAATTTTGTAAAACTGTTAACCATTTGTCTGTGAGTAAAACAGAACGGATATGGCAGGCAAAACCCCGAGGAATTTCTGTCCTGGAGAAAGTGGTTTTCACAGAGTGCCTCATTTGGAACCCCTCCCTCATGAAAATGCCCATAAAAGGGCATATGAATGCAGTACCTATCGCTTCCTCTGGATGTCCTTTGTCTCTAGAAAGTGGTTTCATGCTGTTCAGATGAATTAGAACAGAGAAGAAGAGAGAATCAGGAAGTGCCTCTTTGGAACTCTGTAGGACTGGGCA
>QNTS01002170.1:122151-147393 GCA_003317085.1 Hucho hucho | reverse complement strand
CGTGTGTGTGAGTGTTACTGATGGCTAGCTGGCTAGGATCTGGATATTACTAAAGTGTTTAAAGTTCACTTGAGGCCTGTTGACTCTAGAAACTTATCTTAATCCTGTCAGGGTCTTGGTAACACTTGAAACCTTTTATCACAAGACCAACATATAACAGTTAACGTCAGCTTATGGCAGCTGATTTACTGCAACACAGACATAACACAAACCGTTATCTAGGTATGTTGGCTGGCTAACAATAACTAGCTGACACACAGAACAGTTTGTGTCATGCCTGCATTAAGGCATGACATGCCTGCATTAAAGCTGACACATATGACACTGTAATGACGTACATCCAGACCTCTGTTGACACTGTGGGCTGGTTTATTTGGTTCTTTATGAGTTAAGCCTTGAGAGCTACGGCAACAATATCTTAAGTCGAGGATGGGGAGTCTGGAGGGGGTTGGGAGAGGGAGTTACCAAATAGTATTATAAAATGGTTAATGGAGGAAGGAGTCGGGGAGGAGGAAGGAGTCGGGGAGGAGTTAGGGAGGAGGAAGTTGGGGAGGAGGCTATTGCTTTCGGACCCTGCCCCAGGGGCTGAATGGGTGCAAGATGAGAAGTAGAAAGAGACTTTCCCTGGGAAGGCCTTTCACTAGGAACCTGTTGCTGCTGATGTCCATTCAAAACCCAGACCCAGATGAAGAGAGAGAGCGCACTCCTGCACTAAAAATTGAGAGAGCAAGCCAGACTCCATCACTGAAAAGAGAGAAAGAGAGAGCAACCACAGACTCTTTCAACTGAAAAAAGAGAAAGACCTCCACATTGCTGCTCTGAAAGCTACAGAAAGAAGGACAGCGACATAGAGACCCAGCCTGAAAAGAGAGAGCGAACAATGGGTGCTATTGTCAGGCCTTAGTCCCTTTCACTGCTGTTTCTCCAGGCTCCAGACTCCTGCAGTAGGCTATCTGTGAGTACATCTGTAGGGCTGACGTTACCATCCTCTCCACTCAGACACAGAGAGGCTCAGGGAAACTACAGATCCACTCTGCACGGAATGGACGTACTGTAACAGTAGCCTACTGGAGTCTGGATGCTAAGCTAGTTTAGCGCTTATTGTGTCTATTCTCTTCTGGTTTAGGGTGTGTGGCTACTGCTTGGGATCTGGTTGGTGAGTCAATCTTGTTGCGTGTGTGCATGTGTGCGTGTATGTTTATCAGTGGTGTATTAGGGTGACAGGTAGCCTAGCGGTTGAGAACGTTCCCTGTGTGTTTTAACTTGAAGGTGAAAGTGAGTGTTGGGCCAGTAATCGAAAGGTCGCTGGTTCAAATCCCAGAGATGACTAGGTGAAACACTTTATGTGCCCTTGAGCAAGGCACTTTACCCCAATTGCTCATGTAAATCACTCTGGATTAGAGTGTCTGCTAAATGACTAAAATGGGATGGAGTAAGGCTCTGTTTCTCTCTTTGTAAGGAGAAGATTGTTGGTTGTATTTCACTGACTTCAGACACAACAGTTAGACAAATGAGTGATGTTAACTGACTGTGTATATATATTCACTTCATATGATAAAACATGACCTTCAGCAGATGCTTTTACCAACGTGACTTACAGTCATGCATGCACATGTTTGACGTAAGAGTGGCCCCAGCGGTAATCTGGACAGCACTTACAATTGTTTTGGTAACCCTTTCCTTGACACCCAGTGTAATAACAAAAAATGGCTACTTTGAAGAATCTCAAATATAAAATATATTTTGATTTGTTTAACACTTTTTTTGGTTGCTACATGATTCCACATGGGTTATTTCATAGTTTTGATGTCTTCAATATTATTCTACAATAGTTAAAAAAATAAAGGAAAACCCTGGAATGAGTAGGTGTGTCCAGACTGGTACTGTATACTCATTATGTAGTGTACAGTATGTTAGTATTGGTTTTCGAACACAGCTCTGGTCCTCCTACAGTAAATCCTCCTACAGCAAGCAACAGCATCATGGTGAAAGAATGAGGCGGGCCGTAGAATAATATGTGGTCATCGTCACATTTGAACATAGCCGATCTAAAAGGCAACACTTCCTCTTCGCTGCTGAGACTTCCCTTCATAACACACACACACATCCTGCTTATTAGTGTGTGTGTGTGTGTGTGTGTGTGTGTGTGTCTGTGTGTGGTTCTAAGGTAAGCCTTCCCCAGTAGGAGCAGACAGACAGAGAGAGAGCGTCTGAACTTTCTCCAGGAACCAGCGTCTACTGCTCAGGCTCCCCTGTACACTCTCCCCACTATCGCGCGCGCGCACACACACACACGCGCACACAGAGACAGAGTCAACCATGTTTAGACAGATATCTGCCAATGCAGGCACCACAGACATCTCAAACATTCCTAAATACTCCTTGTTTTCCCATAAAATAACCCCTTTAAAGGAGCTTAGCAATGACACACCAGACTAATCCAGTATCTGAAAATCACTGTGTTAGCGTTTACGTTACAATGAGACAGCAGACTAATCCAGTATCTGAATATCACTGTGTTAGCGTTTACGTTACAATGAGACAGCAGACTAATCCAGTATCTGAATATCACTGTGTTAGCGTTTACGTTACAATGAGACAGCAGACTAATCCAGTATCTGAATATCACTGTTAGCGTTTACGTTACAATGAGACAGCAGACTAATCCAGTATCTGAATATCACTGTGTTAGCGTTTACGTTACAATGACACAGCAGACTAATCCAGTATCTGAATATCACTGTGTTAGCGTTTACGTTACATTGACACAGCAGACTAATCCAGTATCTGAATATCACTGTGTTAGCGTTTACGTTACAAGTAACACACATATTTGCTCATTACAAATAAGTTCACAGGAGGACAGCCACAGGATGTGCATGTCTACATAAACGGTACCGTTCCAAGCAGATCTGTAGTTAAGACTTCTAAGTGATAGGTGAGTGGGGATGCAGGTAGCCTAGTGGGTAAGTGCGTTGGGCCAGTAACCGAAAGGTCGCTAGGTGAAAAATCTGTCGATGTGCCCTTAAGCAAGGCACTTAACCCTAATTGCTCATGTAAGTCGCTCTGGGTAAGAGCATCTGCTAAAGGACTAAAATGTCAAATGTAGAAAGACACATGAACTAACTGTTATCAGCTTAATTGTTTTCATGTTTGTCATTCTTGCCTCATCTCGTGGTTGAGACCAGTGGTAATCATCTCGTGATAGTACTGTCTGCCTGCCTTGTCTCTGTGGTCAATGGGAGGACACAAGGCATATATGTAGGTCTAGGGGCTATGGCGAAATACCTATTTTGAAAGAGCAGTGTGTGTTGTGTGTGCGAGTGTACTTGCTCTCTCATGATGTCAACTGCTCTCCTTTGAAGTCCAGAATTATTACATTATTCAACCCAAATCCCTATGAAAATCATGAATTAGTTATTGTATCATAAGAGTTATTTTATTTAATGGCTGCCTTTTAAACTGAGCTCTGTTTATCTCTTCTCGGCATTGTGACCATTGAACCAGTCATTTCTGCTTGTCCTGGTTAGTAGAGACAACTCACTGTGTGCATTGTCTGTACCACAGGAGTTTGGTGGCACCTTAATTGGGGAGGATGGGCTTGTGGTGATGGCTAGAATAAGTGGAATGGTATCAAACACATGAGTTTAATGCCATTCCATTTGCTCCGTACCAGCCATTATTATGAGCTGTCCTCCCATCAGCAGCCTCCACTGGACACTGCGATTCATGCGTGCAGTGCATGCACACACAAAGACACACACATAAAAACAAACACACAACCTCAACTGTTGATCCTGTATAGTCAGATGGTTCGTTACAAACAGAGCCAAAGTGTTGCACCTCTTTCAGTCTGCATCATAAATTATAATATATTTTCCCTACCTTGTAAATGTCAATTTTTAATTTTTAAATGAAAGCAAGCAATTGTCAGCATTGATGAGTGGCTGGCACTGAAGACAACAGGTCATTCGGAATACACAGAGAGAGAGAACCAACATGTATTATTCGGCCATTGAACTGATTTTGTTGGTTTATAATGTTTTGTGTGTCGTGTTGTTTCAGCTTTACGACAAGATCAACACAAAGTCATCACCCCAGATCAGAAACCCCCCCAGCAATACTGTACAGAGGGCCAAGGAGGTGAGCGCACACACACGTACACACGTGCGCACACACACGTGCGCACACACACGTGCGCACACACACACACATACACATGCATACTGATACAGTATTGTGTTATGTGCTTGTCACCATGCTTGTGTATATGATATTATTCATGACGATTGATGACGTGATCAACTCTATAGATCACTGCACACTGCTTCATAATTCCCTGACCACACACTCTGCTTAATCAACACGGCTCTAGCCATTAACACATCTCTCTACTATTCATTAGGTTCACATCTCAAACAGCACCCTATTTATGTTTTACCACAGCCCTATGTGGCTCTGGTCAAAAGTCAAAACTGGTGCCCAATGTGTGGAATAAGAAATCTAACTCTTCACTGCTGTTATCTACTTCGGCTGTCTGCTGCTTGTTTAACATTGGGTCAAGCTGACCTGAGATCAGTGTTTCAAGGAGTTGCACCTCTTCTCCTCTAACCTCTGTTATTTTGAGGAAAAACAAAAATCTCATAGCTGTGTCACCAGCTAGGTAACAAACCTGGGTTGTCCACAACACAAAACTCAATACTATGTTAGCTTTCTGAGCTAAAGGCCAGCCGTTAGGCTCTGGGAGCTAACATGAATCTTCAGGTTTCAGGCAAGGTTACTCATCAAGAGAGTGTAGTTCACTGAACCACCTCCACTACATAAGGACACATGCACGGCTGTCCTACTGGGTCATGTCTTATGACAGCCCCAGCCAGCTTTACATTAGGATATAACTGTAACGTGGTTAGATGTGAGAGCTACACGCCAGTAAAGCACGGTGGAGGTGTACAGAAGGGTGTAATTGTGTAGCTCAGTTGGTTGAGCATGGATCTCGCAATGCCAAGGATTGTGGGTTCAATGCCCACTGGGTCCACGCAAAAATATATGCACGTATGACTGGAAGTCGCTTTGGACAGAAGTGTCTGCTAATTGTCAATTATTATTATAATATAAACTCAGCAAAAAAAGAAACGTCCCTTTTTCAGGACCCTGTCTTTTCAAAAATAATTCGTAAAAAATCCAAATAACTTCACAGATCTTCATTGTAAAGGGTTTAAACACTGTTTCCCATGCTTGTTCAATGAACCATAAACAATTAATGAACATGCACCTGTAGAACAGTCGTTAAGACACTAACAGCTTACAGACGGAAGGCAATTAAGGTCATAGTTATGAAAACTTAGGACACTAAAAGAGGCCTTTCTACTGACTCTGAAAAACACCAAAAAAAGATGCCCAGAGTACCTGCTTATCTCCGTGAACGTGCCTTAGGCATGCTGCAAGGAGGCATGAGGACTGCAGATGTGGCCAGGGCAATAAATTACAATATCCGTGCTGTGAGACGCCTAAGACAAAGCTACAGGACGGACAGCTGATCGTCCTCAGTGTCAGACCACGTGTAACAACACCTGCACAGGATCGGTACATCCAAACATCACACCTGTGATGGCGGTGTGTCACAGCATCATCGGACTGAGCTTGTTGTCATTGCAGGCAATCTCAACGCTGTGCGTTACAGGGAAGACATCCTCCTCCCTCATGTGGTACCCTTCCTGCAGGCTCATCCTGACATGACCCTCCAGCATGACAATCCCACCAGCCATACTGCTCGTTCTGTGCGTGATTTCCTGCAAGGCAGGAATGTCAGTGTTCTGCCATGGCCAGCGAAGAGCCAGGATCTCAATCCCATTGAGCACGTCTGGGACCTGTTGGGTCGGAGGGTGAGGGCTTAACACTGAAAATAAACGCAGTTGACAGAGAGAAGACGTACATTTTTTTGCTGAGTTTAGAAGAGTATGACTCTGATCTAGGATCAGATTCTAGGATACTGGTTCTAGAGTAGGACTGGTTCTAGAGTAGGACTGGTTCTAGAGTAGGACTGGTCCTATAGTAGGTCAGACAGTTATTATTTGTTAATGAACAAGATGAAGAGGTAGTAAATAAAGAAGGTAGACATTGGATCCGGACAGTTTTGATCTACTAGACTGTTAAAACTGAGGCTGTGTTCCATTCCAAAAGGTTTCCCCCTGAAAGAGAGGTGGACAAGAGCAGAAGGAGTAGGGACAACTGTTTCATAATGGAATGCAGCCTGCGATCGAATCTGCAGTCTTTTCTACAAACACACAGGATCTGTTGGGTTTTGTTTCCCACTGTTAGTGAAGCTAATCCACAGTCTGTTGGATCATTCATAGACACTATTAATAAAATAAGGATCTTAAACTGGTTGTTTATTTACCCTTGGTTAGTAGGTCCTGATCTACGCACGCTCACACACGCTCACACACGCTCACATACACACACACACTCTCTCTCTCTAACACATACACACAAACACACACAAACACACACACTCATACACAAACACACACTCATACACAAACACACACTCATACACAAACACACACTCATACACAAACACACACTCATACACTCACACACAAACACACAAACACACAAACTCACTCACTCACTCACTCACTCACTCACACACACACACACAGACACACACTCGCACACACACTCATACACATACACACACTCTCATCCTCATACACACACTCTCGCACACACGCCCACACACACACACACACACTCACACACACTGGCAAGACAGACTCACTCTCTCTCACACAAAAAACCCACACACATACAGTGATTGAAAAATGTATTTTGTATGTTTGCCCACTGACAAAGAAATGATCAGTCTATAATTTTAATGGTAGGTTTATTTGAACAGTGAGAGACAGAATAACAAAATAATCCAGAAAAACGCATGTGAAAAATGTTATAAATTGATTTGCATTTTAATGAGGGAAATAAGTATTTTACCCCCTCTCAATCAGAAAGATTTCTGGCTCCCAGGTGTCTTTTATACAGGTAACGAGCTGAGATTAGGAGCACACTCTTAAAGGGAGTGCTCCTAATCTCAGTTTGTTACCTGTATAAAAGACACCTGTCCACAGAAGCAATCAATACATCAGATTCCAAACACTCCACCATGGCCAAGACCAAAGAGCTCTCCAAGGATGCCAGGGACAAGATTGTAGACCTACACAAGGCTGGAATGGGCTACAAGACCATCGCCAAGCAGCTTGGTGAGAAGGTGACAACAGTTGGTGCGATTATTCGCAAATGGAAGTAACACAAAATAACTGTCAATCTCCCTCGGCCTGGGGCTCCATGCAAGATCTCACCTCGTGGAGTTGCAATGATCATGAGAACGGTGAGGATTCAGCCCAGAACTACACGGGAGGATTTTGTCAATGATCTCAAGGCAAGTGGGACCATAGTCACCAAGAAAACAATTGGTAACACACTACGCCGTGAAGGACTGAAATCCTGCAGCGCCCGCAAGGTCCCCCTTGTCAAGAAAGCACATATACATGCCCGTCTGAAGTTTGCCAATGAACATCTGAATGATTCAGAGGACAACTGGGTGAAGGTGTTGTGGTCAGATGAGACCAAAATGGAGCTCTTTGGCATCAACTCAACTCGCCGTGTTTGGAGGAGGAATGCTGCCTATGACCCCAAGAACATCATCCCCACCGTCAAACATGGAGGTGGAAACATTATGCTTTGGGGGTGTTTTTCTGCTAAGGGGACAGGACAACTTCACCGCATCAAAGGGACAATGGACGGGGCCATGTACTGTCAAATCTTGGGTGAGAACCTCCTTCCCTCAGCCAGGGCATTGAAAATGGGTCGTGGATGGGTATTCCAGCATGACAATGACCCAAAACACACGGCCAAGGCAACAAAGGAGTGGCTCAAGAAGAAGCACATTAAGGTCCTGGAGTGGCCTAGCCAGTCTCCAGACCTTAATCCCATAGAAAATCTGTGGAGGGAGCTGAAGGTTCGAGTTGCCAAACGTCAGCCTCGAAACCTTAATGACTTGGAGAAGATCTGNTATTCTGTCTCTCACTGTTCAAATAAACCTACCATTAAAATTATAGACTGATCATTTCTTTGTCAGTGGGCAAACGTACAAAATCAGCAGGGGATCAAATACTTTTTTCCCTCACTGTACATAAAGACAGACACAGCATATTTTCCAGATATTTGTTGCCTAGACTGTAGTGTTGGACAGTTTTGGCTTCCTTTATGCACCATTCGTACCAAACAGGCTTCACATACACTGGTAGATAGTGTTTGCCTCTAGCTAGCTAAATTCACACACTCTCAATGAACGAACCGGGAGAGAGAGAGAGGGAGGGATGGGAATGAGTTAGACGGAGGGAGGAGGGAGGGAGGGACCAGAGGAAAAGTAGTGTGTATTGTTAGCGTGTGTATAGACTTTGTCAAAACAAGCCCACGTGTTGTAAGTGTGAAATGTTTGTATTGGGTTCATTGTATGTGGAGGGCAATTAAATTGTACGTCAGGCTGAGAAGAGAGGGGGAGGGAGTAGGTTGAAAAACACAACAGTATTTACACTGGAAAGTCAATTTAGAGCAGTGTAGGACTCTGTATGTGGCTTTGAAGTAAGTCTAAAGGATTTGAGTAATTAACCAGCTAGTGTTGACCCAGACTGGTCCTAGAGGGGATTTAGTCAAACCTGTTTATGGTGCTGTCTGTGTCATAGTTTTACTTTTAAGTTGATCTAGTTGGATTAGGAGTTTGTATGGAGTTGGAGCAGGAGTTTGTATGGCGTTGGATTAGAAGTTTTCAGTGGTGGAAAAAGTACCCAATTGTCATACTTGAGTAAAAGTAAAGATACCTTAATAGAAAATGACTCAAGTAAAAGTGAAAAAGTCACCTATTTTTATTTATTTATTTAACCTTTATTTAACAAGGCAAGTCAATTAAGAACAAATTATTATTTACAATGACGGTACATAGTAAAATACTACTTGAGTAAAAGTCTAAAAGTATTTGGTTTTAAATATACTTAAGTATCAGAAGTAAAAGTATAAATCATTTCAAATTCCTTATATTAAGCAAACCAGGCGGGACCATTTTCTTGTTTTTTGTATTTATGGATAGCCACGGGCACACTCCAACACTCAGACATAATTTACAAACAAAGCATTTGTGTTTAGTGAGTCCGCCAGATCAGAGGCAATAGGGATGACCAGGGATTTTCTCTTTAAATTCGTGAATTGGACCATTTTCCTGTCCTGCTAAGCATTCAAAATGTAACGAGTACTTTTGGGTGTCAGGGAAAATGTATGGAGTAAAAAGTACATTATTTTCTTTAGAAATGTATTGAAGTAAAAGTGGCAAAATATAAATAGTAAATTACAGATACCCAAAAAACTACTTAAGTAGTACTTTAAAGTATTTTTACTTAAGTACACCACTGGGAGTTTGTATGGCGTTGGATTAGGCGTTTTTATGGAGTTGGATTAAGAGTTTGTATACAGGGAGACTGAACAGATGTTTTATAGGTATGTGTGTAATGTTGTTTTAGTTGCCTACTTCCTCTAACAGTGTCCTAATTTTCTCTCTGAGTTCTGATCTGAGTGTCTTTCTAGTCAATGTTAGACACATTGATCCAGTATTTCACCTCAGAATGAAATCTCCTTTATTTCTTGACACCAGTGAAAGGGACTTCCTCTGTGATACTCTGCTTGACTTCCTGCTGCTGATCCTCAGTGGCGATACTGAAATACTTTCAAAAATTAATACTAGCACTTTTTATATTTGACCCTGGTCCTAAACCTATAGACACTAACCTTTCCCCCCGACGTCGTCATCTTTGACCTTTTTCAACTTTACCCCTCTGACCCTCTTGACAACCCCTGGCCTTTGACCCCATGACCCCTGACTCTTCCTATGAGGACCATCCTCAGAGGTCACTTGTAACTGTCCTCCCTGTGTCCTCCTCCTGGTCTAAAGAGCTCCATCCAAGACGAAGCAAGTTCCGCTTTGAGACACCTGGAATATGTAAGCCCTGAGACGCCTTTCACAACACACACACACACACACACACACACACACACACACACACACACACACACACACACACACACAAATAAAACAAAGAAAAACGAGTTGGTTTTATTTATTTTATAAGCAATTTTGTATTTGACAGAAGGAGACTGGAAGTAGCATAGAGCTGTCTGGGACGATACATACGTTAGGCTGTAGCTTGACCCATGTAAGCTGTAGCTCAGTAGCACGTGTGTGAGTCTATTGTGAAGTCTGTATTGTGGCTGTGAGTGTGTCCTCTCTAAAATAGGTCGTAAATTGTTGTGTAGGTAAAGTTTGTGGTCCGTTCCGTTTTCAACTCCGAAAGTGAAATTGAACGTCCTGATTGATCAGAGGCAATGGATACAACAACAGCAAACACACAGATTGATCCGTAGCGATGTCACCTGGATTTACGTTTTACTTCCCTTCCAAGCCAGGTCTCACCACTCATTTACATTTGAGTAATTTAGCAGTTGCTCTTATCCAGAGAAACTTACAGGTGCCACTAGTGTTAAAGCTGAATTCCACCAAAAAACTATATTTTGGTATTTGTTCCATTAGTCCATTGTTGACGTAGTCCCAAAATATGTTGCTTGATGGCAATGAAGTTGTCAAGATATGTAACTTTCAAAATACAGAATTCATCCCTGTATGATGCATTTTTCATCATATGACACAAAACGCAACATCATATGATGGAAAATGAATCATACGGGTAAGATTTCTGTATTTTAAAAGTTATATATCTTGAAAACTTGATTGCTGACAAGCAAAATATTTTTGGGACTGTCAACAATGGACTAACGAAACAAATATCAAAAGATCATTTTTGGGTGAACTTGCCCTTTAAGTGCCTTGCTCAATGGCACATCGACAGATTTTTTTTAACCTAGTCATCTCTGGGATTCGAACCAGTGACCTTTCGGTTATTGGCCCAATGCTCTTAACTGCTAGGCTACCTACTGCCCATCTGCCACAGACACTCACACACACTCCAACTCGCACACACCTTTACGCACTCTCCATCGCCCAATTCAGCAGGCAGGTGTGACATGGCAGGGCCTGACTCCAAATCAGGTCACTCCGAGAGGCCAGGGGACATCAACAAGCCCTGAGGAGGATTCTTATTGTTTAAGAGAAGCCATGAGGAGGGACCTTATGGGATGAACATTTCAAAATGCAATTTCTACTGGTTTACGTGGTTTGGAAGTGTGAGAGGGTATTACTGTAAGTGTGTATATTCAGACCAGAGGTTGATGTACTGTGCAGTGTGTGGTTGGGACAGGGATTAAGCAGGACTAGTCTACTACTTTACAGAAAGGACCTGTGACTGACGCCCTGTGCTTTTGTGCCCCCACCTTACAGGTACTGGAAGAGATCTCTTGTTACCCAGAGAACCACGACGCCAAGGAGCTCAGACGGATACTGACCCAGCCGCACTTTATGGTGAGTGAAAGCTCACCATAAGAGAGAGAGACTTGGTCTAAACATCAGCACCACAGGTATCTTCCACAAAGCTATAAACGATCTGAGAACAAGGCAAGAATTCTGCCTCAGTGTACAACGTAAAACACCAAATAATGCATGTAGAGCAGAATTAGGCCGATACCCGCTAATTGTTAAAATCCAGAAAAGAGCCGTTAAATTGTACAACCACCTAAATGGAAGCGATTCCCAAACCTTCCATAACAAAGCCATCACCTACAGAGAGATGAACCTGGAAGAGTCCCCTAAGCAAGCTGGTCCTGGGGCTCTGTTCACAAACACAATCAGACCTCACAGAGCCCCAGGACAGCAACACAATTAGACCCAACCAAAATATGATTTGTTTTTAAATTCTTTGTGGGTCTGTGTAATCTGAGGGAAGTATGTGTCTCTAATATGGTCATACATTTGTCAGGAGGTTAGGAAGTGCAGCTCAGTTTCCACATAATTTTGAGAGCCAGGTCTGCCTACGGCTGCCTTTTTCAATAGCAATACTCACTGAGTCTGTACATCGTCAAAGCTTTCCTTCATTTTGGGTCAGTCACAGTGGTCAGATATTCTGCCACTGTGTACTCTCTGTTTAGGACCACTTTATCGGCAGGATAGAACAGCAGCCTCTGGTAAGACACGGGGCGGGGGTGGGGGCATATGCATATATGTAAACAACAGCTGGTGCACGATATCTAAGTCTTTAAATATTTCCAACGTGTCAAGTAATTATCTTTTGTTTTCTCATGATTTGTTTGGGTCTGTTTGTGTTTGTGAACAGAGCCCCAGGACAGCAACACAATTAGACCCAACCAAATCAAAACAAAATTATAATTACTTGACACATTGGAAAGAATTAACAAAAACAGAGCAAACTAGAAAGCTATGTGCACACTGCCCACAAAATGATGTGGAGACTGAGCTGCACTTCCTAACCTCCTGACAAATGTATGACCATATTAGAGACACATACTTCCCTCAGATTACACAGACTCATAAAGAATTTAAAAAATAACTGTGAAATACCACAGTGTGCCATCACAGCAGCAATATTTGTGATGTGTTGCCACAAGAAAAGGGAAACCAGTGAAGAACAAACACCATAGTAAATACGAACCATATTTATATTTATTTATTTTTCCTTTTGTACTTTAAATATTTGCCCATCATTAGACATAATATGACATTTGAAGTTTGGAATGTTTACTGTACATTTTTGTTAATTTCACTTTTGTTTATTATCTATTTCACTTGCTTTGGCAAGGAGGTGATACAAGGGAGGCAGGCACCATTAGCTACAAGCTGCCACATCCCTAGAGACACAGAGACAGGGGCATGTGTGTCCCCAGCCTGCCACTACTCTCTCATGAGCATGTTACAGAAGGCCCAGCTTTCTCCCTGGTCCACCACTCACTCTACTAGCTACTGATGAGGACCTAACGTTCTAATTCTGTAACTGTAGAATTCAATTTTTGTTCAACTTTACTCTGGACCAGATATTCTAGAACTCTGGGGTTGACTTCAGAATGCTTTTGTTTGGGAATTCCAGTTCCAGAGATGTTTTCCCTCTTGTATCATCTTGCACCCAAAATAAGTACAGGAGTGTGTCTAGCTTTTAAAGTTCCCTTTGTAGTACAGCGTAGTTGGCTGAAGGTGTCATCATTTTCTGGTCAAACCTGAACCCTGTCTAATATAAGGTAATGACACTGGTCTATGTTGTGTCCATAGCAGTGTTCAACAGAAGGTAGCATTTTTACTGTGCTGAAATCCCCTCAGATCAGGTCGTTAAGATAAAGTTAGTGGTGGACTGTCACTCTAAATGCTCTCTGTCTGGGGGTGGGGCTAGTTCATTTTAAACCCATGATCTTTCTCTCATTAGTGGTCTCAAGACTCACACACACCTTCTGCACTCCTGTGGTAATGCGTGCGTGTGTGTGCTCCCTGTGGGGATGTAGTTGAATATGAGAGTCAGAGAGGCTGCCACTACCTTCATGTCTCACCCTCTGATCTCCTTCTCCGTGTGTGTGCGAACTCTCAGTAAGTGTGATGACTGCGTACGTTATTAAAAGACTGATAGTAGTCTTTGTTGTGGTTTTATTACCTCATGCCTCCTCTCAGAACTTCACTCTGTCATCGAGTAAGGCTGGCTGGCTGGGAGAGAGGGGGAGAGGGGGAGAGAGAGAGAGAGTGTGTGTGTGTGTCTAGGTTAGACTTGCTGCAGACCCTTGATGGCGATCTATCTCTGTTTCTCTCCTCCACTCACTCCCTCCCCTCATATCCCAATACCCCTTCCAGGCCTTGCTCCAGACCCATGACGTGGTGGCCCATGAGGTGTACAGTGACGAGGCTTTGAGGGTGACCCCCCCGCCCACCTCACCTTACTTGAACGGAGAATCCCCCGAGAGCACCAACGGAGACATGGACCTGGAGAACGTGACGAGAGTACGCCTGGTTCAGTTCCAGAAGAACACTGATGAACCTATGGTACGACACATGCACATTCACACGCATTCACACACAGACACGCGCATTCACACACAGACACAGGCAGTCTCGCTTCACGTTCTCAGGAAGCTATGCAGTATTTTGTTTTTTTTATGTATTACTTCTTACATTGTTACCCCAGGAAATCGTAAGTTTTATTACATACAGCCGGGGGGAACTATTGGATATAAGAGCAACGTCAACTTACCAACACTACTACCAGGAATACGACTTTTCCGAGGCGGATCCTTTGTTTGGTCCACCAACCAGGACAATAGACTGGTTCCCAGCCGGCGACCCAAAACAACGGCGGAGAAGGGGGAGACGGGGCGGTCTTCTGATCAGGCTCCGTAGACGGGCACATCACGCACCACTCCCGAGTATACTACTTGCCAATGTCCAGTCTCTGGACAACAAGGTAGACGAAATCTGAGCAAGGGTTGCCTTCCACAGAGACATCAGCGACTGCAACGTTCTTAGCTTCACGGAAACATGGCTCACTCAGGACACGTTATCAGAGTCAGTACAGCCACATGGTTTCTTCACACATCGCGCCAACAGAAAAAAATATCTATCTGGTAAGAAGGGCGGGGGTGTGTGCCTTATGATTAACGAGTCGTGGTGTGATCATAACAACATACAGGAACTCAAGTCCTTTTGTTCACCTGACATAGAATTCCTTACAATCAAATGCCGAATTCTCCTCGATTATAATCACAGTCGCATATATCCCCCCTCAAGCTGACCCATCGACGGCACTGAAAGAAATTCATTGGACTCTATGTAAACTGGAAACCAACTCCTGAGGCTGCATTTATTGTGGCTGGGGATTTTAACAAGGCTAATCTGAAAACAAGGCTCCCTAAATTTTATCAGCATATCGAATGTGCGACCCAGGCTGGCAAAATCCTGGATCATTGTTATTCTAACTTCCGCAACGCATACAAGGCCATTCTCCGCCCTCCTTTCGACAAGTCTGACCATGACTCCATTTTGTTGCTCCCAGCCTACAGACAAACAGGAAATGCCCGTGCTCAGGTCTGTTCAACGCTGGTCCGACCAATCTGATTCCATGCTTCAAGATTGTTCGAGCACGTCTACTGGGATATGTTCCGGATAGCATCAGACAACAACATTGATGTATACGCTGATTCGGTGAGCGAGTTTATTAGCAAGTGCATCGGTGATGTTGTAACCATAGCATTGGATTGATGACAGCATTCACGCAAAACTGAAAGTGCGAACCACTGCTTTTAACCAGGGTAAGGCGACCAGAAACATGACTGAATACCAACAGTGTAGCTATTCCCTCCGCAAGGCAATCAAACAAGCTAAGCGTCAATATAGAGATAAAGTAGAGTCACAATTCAACGGCTCAGACACGAGAGGAATGTGGCAGGGTCTACAGTCAATCACGGACTACAAAAGAAAACCAGCCCCGTCGCGGACCACGATGTCCTGCTCCCAGACAAACTAAACAACTTCTTTGCTCACTTTGAGGACAATACAGTGCCACCGAAACGGCCTGCTACCAAAACCTGCGGGCTCACCTTCACCGCAGCCAACGTGAGTAAAACATTTAAGCGTGTTAACCCTTGCAAGGCTGCTGGCCCAGATGGCATCCCTGGCCGTGTCCTCAGAGCATGTGCAGACCAGCTGGCTGTTGTGTTTACGGACATATTTAATCAACCCTTATCCCAATCTGCTGTTCTCACATGCTTCAAGGGGGCCACCATTGTTCCTGTTCCCAAGAAAGCTAAGGTAACTGAGCTAAATGACTATCGCCCCGTAGCACTCACTTCTGTCATCATGAAGTGCTTTGAGAGACTAGTCAAGGATCATATCACCTCCATCCTACCAGACACCCTGGACCCACTCCAATTTGCTTACCGTCCCAATAGGTCCACAGACGACGCAATCACAATCACACTGCACACTGCCATAACCTATGTAAGAATGCTGTTCATCGACTACAGCTCAGCATTTAACACCCTAGTACCCTCCAAACTCGTCATTAAGCTTGAGACCCTAGGTCTCGACCCAGCCCTGTGCAACTGGGTCCTGGACTTCCTGACGGGCCGGCCCCAGGTGGTGAGGGTAGGAAACAACATCTCCACCCCGCTGATCCTCAACACTGGGGCCCCACAAAGGTGCGTTCTCAGCCCTCTCCTGTACTCCCTGTTCACCCATGACTGCGTGGCCAAGCACGCCTCCAACTCAATCATCAAGTTTGCTGACGACACTACAGTGGTAGGCTTGATTACCAACAACGACGAGACGGCCTACAGGGAGGAGGTGAGGGCCCTCGGAGTGTGGTGTCAGGAAAATAACTCACTCAACGTCAACAAAACAAAGGAGATGATCGTGGACTTCAGGAAACAGGAGAGGGAGCACCCCCCTATCCACATCGATGGGACAGTAGTCGAGGAGGTGGAAAGTTTTAAGTTCCTTGGCGTAAACATCACGGACAAACTGAAATGGTCCACCCACACAGACAGCGTGGTGAAGAAGGCTGAAGAAATTTGGCTTGTCACCAAAAACACTCACAAACTTCTACAGATGCACAATCGAGAGCATCCTGTCGGGCTGTATCACCGCCTGGTACGGCAACTGCTCCGCCCACAACCGTAAGGCTCTCCAGAGGGTAGTGAGGACTGCACAATGCATCACCGGGGGTAGACTACCTGCCCTCCAGGACACCTACACCACCCGATGTCACAGAAAGGCCAAAAGGATAATCAAGGACAACAACCACCCGAGCCACTGCCTGTTCACCCCGCTATCATCCAGAAGGCGAGGTCAGTACAGGTGCATCAAAGCTGGGACCGAGAGACTGAAAAACAGCTTCTATCTCAAGGCCATCATACTGTTAAACAGCCATCACTAACATTGAGTGGCTGCTGCCAACATACTGACTTAAATCTCTAGCCACTTTAAATAATTGAAAATTGGATGTAACAAAGGTATCACTAGCCACTTTAAACAATTTTTTATATAATGTTTACATATCTGACATTACTCATCTCATATGTATACACTGTACTCTATACCATCTACTGAATCTTGCCTATGCCGTTCGGCCATCGACTCAAATCTCTAGCCACTTTAATAATTAAAAAGTGGATGTAATAAATGTATCACTAGCCACTTTAAACGATGCCACTTATATATTTTTGACATGCACATTCACACACAGACACACACACACACACACACACACACACACAAACGCACACATTCACAGACACACACACAGCACATACACAGACGCACGTACACATGCACAGGTTATATGACATGACACACACAAACAGGTTCTGAAATTGCAAGCATAAACACTGGCTGTATTTATTATCACACATGGCCCACAAGCAGTCATACACACTCCGTTCTTTTCTCCCTATTCTTCCCTGCAGCCTGGCACCTCAGTCTCTGAACCTAAGCTTGACCTTTAACCCCTGACCCCTGTCCTCTCTCTCCAGGGCATCACGCTGAAGATGAACAATCTGAACCACTGTATCGTAGCCAGAATAATGCATGGAGGAATGATCCACAGACAAGGTAGCCAGCCATGTATTTCTATTACACTAGCAGATATTGTCATTATTACTGGTCAACAGACTAGACTATTATACATTATTACAGGTCAACAGACTATTATACATTATTACTGGTCAACAGACTAGACTGTTATACATTATTACTGGTCAACAGACTAGACTGTTATACATTATTACAGGTCAACAGACTAGACTGTTATACATTATTACAGGTCAACAGACTATTATACATTATAACTGGTCAACAGACTAGACTATTATACATTATTACAGGTCAACAGACTATTATACATTATTACTGGTCAACAGACTATTATACATTATTACAGGTCAACAGACTATTATACATTATTACTGGTCAATAGACTAGACTATTATACATTATTACTGGTCAACAGACTAGACTATTATACATTATTACTGGTCAACAGACTAGACTATTATACATTATTACTGGTCAATAGACTAGACTATTATACATTATTACTGGTCAATAGACTAGACTATTATACATTATTACAGGTCAACAGACTAGACTATTATACATTATTACTGGTCAACAGACTAGACTATTATACATTATTACAGGTCAACAGACTATTATACATTATTACTGGTCAATAGACTAGACTATTATACATTATTACAGGTCAACAGACTATTATACATTATTACAGGTCAACAGACTATTATACATTATTACAGGTCAACAGACTATTATACATTATTACTGGTCAACAGACTAGACTGTTATACATTATTACTGGTCAACAGACTAGACTATTATACATTATTACAGGTCAACAGACTATTATACATTATTACAGGTCAACAGACTATTATACATTATTACTGGTGAACAGACTGTTGTACATTATTACTGGTCAACAGACTATTATGGTCATCTTCATGACAGTGTCTGTAGATTGTTCCAGGACATCTTTATGACAGTGTCTGTAGTGTAATGACTGGCTGTTGTGTGTTTTGTACTGTAGGAACGCTGCATGTAGGAGATGAGATCAGAGAGATCAACAGCATCAGTGTAGCCAACCAGACAGTAGAGCAACTACAGAGGATGCTGGTGAGTGGACATTGTGTGTGTGTGCGAGTCGAGAAGCATGTACGGGGAGTTGACATTTAATTAGGAACAGACAAAGAGCAAGACAGGAACAGCGTGAGCACACTGATACACAACGACAAACGACAGTCAATGCAGCAGCGGGGAACAGAGCTGGGGAACTGACAAATATAGGGGAGGTAATAAACAGGTGACTGAGTCCAGGTGAGTCCAATACTACGCTGATGCGTGTGACGGGGAAAGGCAGGTGTGCATACTGATTGTGGCAGGAGTGAGTAATGCTGGGGAGCCCGGCTCCTTCGAGCGCCAAGGAGGGGGAGCAGGCGTGACAGCTTGTGTACTTGTGTATTTAAATGCTGAGTGTGTGTGTTTGTGTGTCCACAGAAAGAGATGCGAGGCAGCATCACCTTTAAGATAGTGCCAAGCTACCGGACACAAGGATCTTCCTGTGAGGTAACGCACCGCCCTTTCCCTCTCCCCCCTCCCTTCTCTCCTGGCGACCCATCCTGTTGACGTTGGGGATGTTTAATCTCCTGACCCTTTGACTAACCAACCGCCTGCCTGGTGGCTGAATGTGTGTGTGTGTGCATGTGTGAATGTTTCCCTCGGGTGGGGTTCTGTGTGTTCTGCTCGGGGCTGGGTCAGACACGCTGCACACCAACTTCACAACCAAGATACCGGAACGCCCCGCACCCTACCCTGACCTCTGTCCCCTGTAACCTGTAACTGTGGCACCAACCACACACAGATCCCCACTCTGGCCAGTCAGTCACACAGAGACCAGAATGTAGTTATGCTATCTGATGATTAGCCTCACAGCTAACGTTCTAGCCTGACCTTGATGAGCCAGTCTTTGTGAGCCTACTGCCCCTCTGTGGCGAGATGGAGATGTGCAGGTATCATTGCTATTACGATTAGTAAGTAAGATAGTCAAGTTGATTTGATTTGATTGCACAGCTTATGAGTTCATTGAAGACGGTAATTTTTACTTGTTTATCATGGAGTGTGAAATGTGTTTTTCTTTGTATTGGTGAACAAGTAGATGGTCGATAGAGTATTTGTAAACCCATCTCTCTGGCTGTTGTGCAGATGTAGTAGTTGTCAGCCCACATCTCCTGAAATAGAGACAGTTGTTATGTCATGGTGTGTGTGTGTGTGTCTGACCTGTGTGTTTTGTTACAGAGAGAGTCCCCCTCCAACTCCAGGCAATCCCCTGCCAATGGCCACTCCAGTGTTAACAGTTTTATCTTGGTAAGGACCCCCACCACCCACCTCAGCCCCTGAACACCAAACCAAACACCAAAACTGTCCCCTTCTCCCCTAAGTTGACCAACACAGACCTTTGACTCTCTCTCCCAGTTGTTGTTTGTTATCATAATATATTTTTCCAGTTTGATGAAACCCCCTCTCCAACATGTATTTTTGTTTCCTTTTCAGTTGTATATCACATTAAGTTATGATACTGGTACAGAGAATGTCACTCCTCACCCTCATGGCTAGCTGTTCAGACCAGCCTTCAACCTTGTGTACCTTCTAGCCAAATTTCCAATATCTCCGTTTACAAATTGGTGTGCTGTAAAACGTTGCCATGTGCTGTAAAGTGCTGCGCCTTTCTGCTGACACCTTCAGTACACCGAAGAACTGGGAATCCTCACAGTCACACACAAAGCTCTGGCCCTATGCAGCTCAGTTCCTATACAGCTCTGATCCTATACTACTCTGTTCCTCTACATCTCTGTTCCTCTACAACTATGTTCCTATTCATCTCTGTTCCTATACAACTCTGTTCCTATTCAACTCTGTTCCTATATATATATCTGTTCCTATTCACCTAAGTTCCTATTCACCTAAGTTCCTATTCACCTAAGTTCCTATTCACCTAAGTTCCTATTCAACTACCTCCAATATTATTCACTAAGGATCCAGACAACAAGCCTACCTTTACGTACCTACCTACCTATATCTACGTACCTCTACCTACCAACCTATCTACCTACCTCTACCTACCTACATACAGTGCCTTGCAAAAGTATTCACCCCCCTTGGCGTTTTTCCTATTTTGTTGCATTACAACCTGTCATTTAAATTGATTTCTATTTGGATTTCATGTAATGGACATACACAAAATAGTTCAAATTGGTGAAGTGAAATGAAAAAGATTACTTGTTTAAAAACATTAGACAAAATAAAAGCAGAAAAGTGGTGCGTGCCTATGTATTCACCCCCTTTGCAATGAAACCCCTAAATAAGATCTGGTGCAGCAAATTACCTTCAGAAGTCACATAATTAGTTAGATTGCACTCAGGTGGACTTTATTTAAGTGTCACATGATCTGTCACATGATCTCAGTATATATACACCTCTTCTGAAAGGCCCCAGAGTCTGCAACACCACCAAGCAAGCGGCACTATGAAGACCAAGGAGCTCTCCAAACAGGTCAGGGACAACATTGTGGAGAAGTACAGATCAGGGTTGGGTTATAAAATAATATCTGAAACGTTGAACATCCCACGGAGCGCCATTGAATCCCTTATTTAAAAATGGAAAGAATATGGCACCACAACAAACCTGCCAAGAGAGGGCCGCCCACCAAAACTCACGGACCAGGCAAAGAGGGCATCAATCAGAGAGGCAAGAAAGAGACCAAAGATAACCCTGAAGGAGCTGCAAAGCTCCACAGCGGAGATTGGAGTATCTGTCCATAGGACCACTTTAAGCCATACGCTACACAGAGCTGGGCTTTGCAGAAGAGTGGCCAGAAGAAAATAAGCAAACATGTTTGGTGTCCACCAAAAGACATGTGGGAGACTCCTCCCACACAAATGGAAGAAGGTACTCTGGTCATGATGAGACTAAAATGTTGCTTTTTGACCATTAAGGAAAACGCTATGTCTGGCGCAAACCCAACACCTCTCATCACCCCAAGAACAACATCCCCACAGTGAAGCATGGTGGTGGCAGTATCATACTGTGGGGATGTTTTCATCGGCTGGGACTGGGAAACTGGTCAGAATTAAAGGAATGATGGATGGCGCTAAATACATGGACATTCTTGAGGGAAACCTGTTTCAGTCTTCCAGAGATTTGAGACTGGGACGGAGGTTCACCTTCCAGCAGGACAATGATCCTAAGCATACTGCTAAAGCAACACTCAAGTGGTTTAAAGGGAAACATTTAAATGTCTTGGAATGGACTAGTCAAAGCCCAGACCTCATTCCAAATGAGAATCTGTGGTATGACTTAAAGATTGCTGTACACAAACGGAACCCAGAGCAGTTTTGCCTAGAAAAATGGGCAAAAACCCCAGTGGCTAGATGTGCCAAGCTTATAGAGATATTTTGCATCTTCAAAGTGATAGACATGTTGTGTAAATCAAATGATACAAACCCCCCAAAAATTCATTTTAATTCCAGGTTGTAAGGCAACAAAATAGGAAAAATGCCAAGGGGGGTGAATACTTTCGCACGCCACTGTACCTCTACTTACCTGTACCTACCTATACCTACAGTGGCAAGAAAAAGTTTGTGAAACCTTTGGAAATAGCTGGATTTCTGCATAAATTGGTCATAAAATTTGATCTGATCTTCATCTAGGTCACAACAATAGACAAACACAGTCTGCTTAAACTAATAACACACAAACAAGTATACATGTTCATGTCTTCATTGAACACACCATATAGACATTCACAGAGCAGGCTGGAAAAAGTATGTGAACCCTTGGATTTAATAACTGGTTGACCCTTCTTTGGCAGCAATAACCTCAACCAAACATTTTCTGTAGTTGCGGATCAGACCTGCACAACATTCAGGAGGAATTTTGGACCATTCCTATTTACAAAACTGTTTCAGTTGAGCAATATTCTTGGGATGTCTGGTGTGAACGGCTCTCTTGAGGTCATGCCACAGCATCTCTATCGGGTTGAGTTAAGGAATCTGACTGGGCCACTCCAGAAGGCATATTTTCTTCTGTTGAAGCCATTCTGTTGTTGATTTACTTCTGTATTTTGGGTCGTTGTCCTGTTGCATCACCCAACTTCTGTTGAGCTTCAATTAGCTGACAGATAGCCTAACATTCTCCTGCAAAATGTCTTGATAAACTTGGGAATTCATTTTTCTGGCGATGATAGCAAGCTGTCCAGGCCATGAGGCAGCAAAGCAGCACCAAACCATGATGCTCCCTCCACCATACTTTACAGTTGGGATGAGGTTTTGATGTTGGTGTGCTGGGCCTTTTTTTCTCCACACATAGTTTTGTGTGTTCCTTCGAAACAACTCAACTGTATTTTCATCTGTCCACAGAATATTTTGCCAGTAGCGCTGTGGAACATCCAGGTGCACTTTTGCAAACTTCAGACGTGCAGCAATGATTTTTTTGGACAGCAGTGACTTCTTCTTTGGTGCCCTCCCATAAACACCATTCTTGTTTAGTGTTTTACGTATCGTAGACTCGTCAACAGAGATGTTAACATGTTCCAGAGATTTCTGTAAGTCTTTAGCTGACACACTAGGATTCTTCTTAACCTCATTGAGCATTCTGCGCTGTGCTCTTGCAGTCATCTTTGCAGGACGGCCACTCCTAGGGTGAGTAGCAACAGTGCTGAACTTCCTCGATTTACAATTTGTCTTACCGTGGACTGATGGACATCAAGGCTTTTAGAGATACTTTTGTAACCCTTACCAGCTTTATGCAAGTCAACAATTCTTAATCTTAGGTCTTTTGAGATCTCTTTTATTCGAGGCATGGTTCACAGGCAATGCTTCTTGTGAATAGCAAACTCAAATTTTGTGAGTTTTTTACGGGCAAGGCAGCTCTAACCAACATCTCCAATCTCGTCTCGTTGATTGGACTCCAGGTTAGCTGGCTACTGACTAATTCGCTTTTGGAGAAGTCATTAGCCTAGGGGTTCACATACTTTTTCCAACCTACACTGTGAATGTTTAAATTATGTATTCAATATGGAAAAATGCAATAATTTGTGTCTTATTAGTTTAAGCGCACTATGTTTGTCTATTGTTGTGACTTAGATGAAGATCAGATCAAATTTGGTGACCAATTTATACAGAAATCCAGGTAATTCCAAAGGGTTCACATACTTTTTCTTACCGCTGTATCTACCTACGTACCTACCTACCTACCTAAATCTACGTACCTGTACCTACCTACATACCTCTACTTACCTGTACCTACCTATACCTATCTACCTACCTACCTACCTTCCTTTACCTACCTATCTCTACCTACCTACAGCGCCTTCAGGAAAGTATTCAGACCCTTTGACTTTTTCAACATTTTGTTACGTTACAGCCTTATTTTAAAATGTATTAAATATATACAAAATCCTCATCAATCTACACACAATACCCTATAATGACTAAAACCAGGTTTAGACAATTCTTGAGTGGCCCAGCCAGAGCCCGGACTTTAACCCGATCTAACATCTCTGGAGAGACCTGAAAATAGCTGTGCAGCGACGCTCCCCATCCAACCTGACAGAGCTTGAGAGGATCTGCAGAGAAGAGTGGGAGAAACTCCCCAAATACAGGTGTGCCAAGCTTGTCGCGTCACACCCAAGAAGACTCAAGGCTGTAATCGCTGCCAAAGGTGCTGAGTAAAGGGTCTGAATACTTATGTAAATGTGATATTTCCACAACATTTTCTAAATGCCTGTTTTTGCCTTGTCATTATGGGGTATTGTGTGTAGATTGATGAGGGGAAAAAACTATTTAATCAATTTTAGAATAAGGCTGTAATGTAAAAAACTTGAAAGTCAAGGTGTCTGAATACTTTCCAAATGCACTGCACCTACCTACCTAACTCCCTACCTACCTATACCCACCTACCTATACCTACCTACATACAGTGGGGAAAAAAAGTATTTAGTCAGCCACCAATTGTGCAAGTTCTCTCACTTAAAAAGATGAGAGAGGCCTGTAATTTTCATCATAGGTACACTTCAACTATGACAGACAAAATGAAGAAAAAAAATCCAGAAAATCACATTGTAGGATTTTTAATGAATTTATTTGCAAATTATGGTGGAAAATAAGTATTTGGTCACATACAAACAAGCAAGATTTCTGGCTCTCACAGACCTGTAACTTCTTCTTTAAGAGGCTCCTCTGTCCTTCACTCGTTACCTGTATTAATGGCACCTGTTTGAACTTGTTATCAGTATAAAAGACACCTGTCCACAACCTCAAACAGTCACACTCCAAACTCCACTATGGCCAAGACCAAAGAGCTGTCAAAGGACACCAGAAACAAAATTGTAGACCTGCACCAGGTTGGGAAGACTGAATCTGCAATAGGTAAGCAGCTTGGTTTGAAGAAATCAACTGTGGGAGCAATTATTAGGAAATGGAAGACATACAAGACCACTGATAATCTTCCTCGATCTGGGGCTCCACGCAAGATCTCACCCCGTGGGGTCAAAATGATCACAAGAACGGTGAGCAAAAATCCCAGAACCACACGGGGGGACCTAGTGAATGACCTGCAGAGAGCTGGGACCAAAGTAACAAAGCCTACCATCAGTAACACACTACGCCGCCAGGGACTCAAATCCTGCAGTG
>QNTS01002170.1:52831-120316 GCA_003317085.1 Hucho hucho | reverse complement strand
GGATTGAGGTCAGGGCTTTGTGATGGCCACTCCAATACCTTGACTTTGTTGTCCTTAAGCCATAACTTTGGAAGTATGCTTGGGGTCATTGTCCATTTGGAAAACTCATTTACGACCAAGCTTTAACTTCCTGACTGATGTCTTGAGATATATCCTTCAATATATCCACAACATTTCCCTTCCTCATGATGCCATCTATTTTGTGAAGTGCGCCAGTCCCTCCTGTAGCAAAGCAACCCCACAACATGATGCTGCTAACCCCGTGCTTCGCGGTTGGGATAGTGTTTTTCGGCTTGCAAGCCTCTCCCTTTTTCCTCCAAACATAACGTGGTCATTATGGCCAAACAGTTCTATTTTTGTTTCATCAGACCAGAGGACATTTCTCCAAAAAGTACGATCTTTGTCCCCATGTGCAGTTGCAAACCATAGTCTGGCTTTTTTTATGGCGGTTTTGGAGCTTCTTCCTTGCTGAGCAGCCTTTCAGGTTATGTCGATATAGGACTCATTTTACTGTGGATATAGATAATTTTGTACCTGTTTCCTCCAGCATCTTCACAAGGTCCTTTTCTGTTGTTCTGGGATTGATTTGCACTTTTCGTACCAAAGTACGTTCATCTCTAGGAGACAGAACGCATCTCCTTCCTGAGCGGTATGACGGCTGCGTGGTCCCATGGTGTTTACGTGCGTACTATTGTTTGTACAGATGAACGTGGTACCTTCAGGCATTTGGAAATTGCTCTCAAGGGTGAACCAGGCTTGTGGAGGTCTACATTGTTTGATTTCTTTAGATTTTCCCATGATGTCAAGCAAAGAGGCACTGAGTTTGAAGGTAGACCTTGAAATACATCCACAGGTACACCTCCAATTTACTCAAATGATGTCTGTAAACAACAACGACTTGCAAAAACTATATTTGTGGAGTGGTTGAAAAACTAGTTTTAATGACTCCAACCTAAGTGTATGTAAACTTCTGAATTCAACTACTTGTTTTTCAACCACTCCACAAATTTCTTGTTAAAACCTCTTGGGGATTGCTGGGGCGCTAGCGCCCCACTCCCGACACTACCAGGTGAAATGTGAGGCGCCAAATTCAAAATCCAAAAGTTGAATTATTAAACATCCACCAATATACAAGTGTTCCATACTCATCAAAAGCTCTGTTTCTTGGCAATATCACAGCGTTGTCAGATTTCAAAAAGGCTTTACGGCGAAAGCACAACATTTGATTGTTTGAGGGTAGCACCTCACATATTTTTCCCATAGCCATGAATTCATTAGCCATCACGGCACACACAACACATTTCACAGCGAAAACAAATCAATTACCTGTTGAAGAACTTCTGCTGAGGTCTTCCTAAGTGTCCAACGAAGACAATCCATGGTTCTTTTGTTAGAAAAAGTCATGTATTTTATCCATAAATCTCCATTTGGTTCGCGCGTTATAATCAGAAACTACAGCGTCCACTACTCCATTGAAACGTGACGAGAACTCGTTCATCTTATACCTATAAACTTGTCCAAGAACAATCAAACATTGTTTTAAATGTATCCTTAAGAACACTTTTACGTATATTTACTATAATAAATCAACCGGAATATAAACTGAGCTCTAAAGACGGAAAAAAACAGTGCGCGCTTGGCGAGAGCGCGCGTCCACTCCTATAGACTTCCAAAGGGACACTTCCTGATTTCCTCCTCTTCTCTGCTCTTAAGCATCCAAACAGAATCAAAACACTTTCTCGAGACTGTTGACATCTAGAGGAAGCGATCGGTACTGCATTCATATGCCCTTATATGGGCATTTTCATGAGGGAGGGGTTCCAAATGAGGCACTCTGTGAAAACCACTTTTTCCAGGACATAAATTCCTCTGGGTTTCGCCTGCCATATCCGTTCTGTTTTACTCACAGACAAATGGTTAACAGTTTTAGAAAATTCATAGTGTTTCCTATCCAATGGTACCAAATATGTGCATATCCTATTTTCTGGGCCTGAATGGGAGGCATTTTACTTTGGGCACGCCAGGCTCTCCAAAACGGTCACCTCGTGTGCTCATCCCTAAGAAGTTTTAACAAACTAGTCGGTTAGGACATCTACTTTGTGCATGACAAAAGTAATTTTGCCAACAATTGTTTACAGACAGATTATTTCACTTATAATTCACTGTATCACAATTCCAGTGGGTCAGAAGTTTACATACACTAA
This sequence comes from Hucho hucho, assembly GCA_003317085.1. Lineage (NCBI taxonomy): Eukaryota > Metazoa > Chordata > Actinopteri > Salmoniformes > Salmonidae > Hucho > Hucho hucho. The sequence goes on along the minus strand of QNTS01002170.1, from coordinate 118,112 downwards.
GTTGACTGTGCCTTTAAACAGCTTGGAAAATTCCAGAAAATGATGTCATGGGTTTAGAAGCTTCTGATAGGCTAATTGACATCATTTGAGTCAATTGGAGGTGTACCTGTGGATGTATTTCAAGGCCTACCTTCAAACTCAGTGCCTTTTTGCTCGACATCATGGGAAAATCAAAAGAAATCAGGCAAGACCTCAGAAAAAAATTGTAGACCTCCACAAGCCTGGTTCACCCTTGAGAGCAATTTCCAAATGCCTGAAGGTACCACGTTCATCTGTACAAACAATAGTACGCACGTAAACACCATGGGACCACGCAGCTGTCATACCGCTCTGTCTCCTAGAGATGAACGTACTTTGGTGCGAAAAGTGCAAATCAATCCCAGAACAACAGCAAAGGACCTTGTGAAGATGCTGGAGGAAACAGGTACAAAATGATCTATATCCACAGTAAAATGAGTCCTATATCGACAAAACCTGAAAGGCCACTCAGCAAGGAAGAAGCTCAAAAACTGCCATAAAAAAAGCCAGACTACGGTTTGCAACTGCACATGGGGACAAGGATCGTACTTTTTGGAGAAATGTCCTCTGGTCTGATGAAACAAAAATAGAACTGTTTGGCCATAATGACCATCGTTATGTTGAGGAAAAGGGGCGGGGGGGGCTTGCAAGCCGAAAAACACCATCCCAACTGTGAAGCATGGGGGTGGCAGCATCATGTTGTGGGGGTGCTTTGCAGCAGGAGGGACTGGTGCACTTCACAAAATAGATGGCATCATGAGGAAGGGAAATGATGTGGATATATTGAAAAAACATCTCAAGACATCAGTCAGGAAGTTAATGCTTGGTCGCAAATGGTTCTTCCAATTGGACAATGACCCCAAGCATACTTCCAAAGCTGTGGCAAAATGGCTTAAGGACAACAAAGTCAAGGTATTGGAATCCATCACAAAGCCCTGACCTCAATCCTATAGAAAATTTGTGGGCAGAACTGTAAAAGCGCATGCGAGCAAGGAGGCCTAAAAACCTGACTCAGTTACACCAGCTCTGTCAGGAGGAATGGGCCAACCTTCACCCAACTTATTGTGGGAAGCTTGTGGAAGACTACCCGAAACGTTTGACCCAAGTTAAACAATTTAAAGGCAATGCTACCAAATACTAATTGAGTGTATGTACATTTCCGACCCACTGGGAATGTGATGAAAGAAATAAAAGCTAAAATAAATCATTATCTCTACTATTATTCTGACATTTCACATTCTTAATGTCATGATCTTCATTAATCGACCAAGGCACAGCGTGCCGGGTTGAGAAAAACATGTTTATTTTTTAAACTCCAAACGAAACAAAACAACGAACGAAGATCAAATGGTGTTGCATCAACAGCAACATACACCCTAACAGAGTCAACTTCCCACAAACACTGGAGGGAAAAAGGGCTGCTTAAGTATGGTTCCCAATCAGAGACAACGATAGACAGCTGTCCCTGATTGAGAGCCATACTCAGCCAAAACATAGAAATAGAGAACATAGAATGCCCACCCCAACTCACACCCTGACCAAACCAAAATGAGACATAACAGGCACATACAGGTCAGGGCGTGACACTTAAAATAAAGTGGTGATCCTAACTGACCTAAGACAGGGAATTTTTACTAGGATTAAATGTCAGGAATTGTGAAAAACTGAGTTTAAATGTATTTGGCTAAGGGGAATGTAAACTTCCGACTTCAACTGTACCTACCTACCTACCTAAATACCTACCTACCTGCTAGCTGTACACTTTGGTGCTGAAGTTGCTTTGCTTGCTCTCTGCTTTCCTGCTCTCTGCTGCAAGATTTGTCCTGCAGAAGCTCTGCTCTAACACCCTAAAGCTCAACTCTGTCTGTATGGCTAACTGAGAATCACTGTACCCTCTCTCTCTTTAAACATTGGTGACATGAGGGGAGGGAATGTGTGTTTGACTGTCTTCTGTATACAGTAGTATGGTGGTGTGGCAGTTCCCCTGCCTTTCTCTGGTGTAAACTCTCTGTCTCTGTCACCGCTGGCGTTTTCTCTTCAGGATCTGCCGTCTACCGTCCAACCCAAGAGTCGACAGGTGAATACCAGCGCTCTCTACCCTGTGAAACACACGCTGAACTGTACCTCACAACCCCTAACAACTCCTCCATTCATTTCCCTCATCCAAATTCTACTATTCTGTGTGTGTGTGTGCGCATATGTGCACAGAAACAGTGTGTTTGCGAGTTCACATGCTTACACCCACCCCCCATTGACTAACTGCCAAGGTCAACCCATACGAGTAAACTCCATTCACTTACAATGTTGTTAATATACTGTGGCTACAGACTGATCTCCAAGCTGTGTTTAGAGCAGGATAGTGTCTGCTAAACTGGATAGTGGATCATGTGTAGAGCTACTGTAAGCCATGACCTCTCCCAAAGAGATGCTACTGGATATTGGTCTCAATCCAAGACCCATCAGACTCCAAATCTGCCCCAGCTACTTACATATGTCATACCTATGTCTGTCTGTCTGTCTGTCTGTCTGTCTGTCTGTCTGTCTGTCTGTCTGTCTGTCTGTCTGTCTGTCTGTCTGTCTGTCTGTCCATTGTCCATGCTAAAAGAAGCCCAAGCTCCAGGCCTCTAGTGCTGCCCCCCACTCTGGCTCCTCTCTCTCCCTAGCTCCCATGCCTAGCCTAGGGACACGGAATGGTTTGTGGCCCCCCTCTACTCACCAATATCCAGACCTTCCCCTTAAGACAGAATACAGATTGTAATTGGGCATCCCTAAATCAGATCACTTAGTCTGGTGGTCTCTAGCTCTGGTCCTTGACAGCTATAGGGTAGTGCAGGCTTTTGTTCCAGCCCAGCAATAACACCCCGATTCTACTTATTAAGGTATCTATGATTATTGTTGATAGCTAGCTGATACATTAAGTGCTGATTTGGGACAGTCTGCTCACCCTGTGGGCCAATAGGACCAGAGCTGATTTGGGACAGTCTGCTCACCCTGTGGGCCAATAGGACCAGAGCTGGTTTGGGACAGTCTGCTCACCCTGTGGGCCAATAGGACCAGAGCTGGTTTGGGACAGTCTGCTCACCCTGTGGGCCAATAGGACCAGAGCTGGTTTGGGACAGTCTGCTCACCCTGTGGGCCAATAGGACCAGAGCTGGTTTGGGACAGTTTGCTCACCCTGTGGGCCAATAGGACCAGAGCTGGTTTGGGACAGTTTGCTCACCCTGTGGGCCAATAGGACCAGAGCTGGTGACTAATTGTAACTGTGTAACCAAAGAGTATATACCTAGTTAGCTTTGATTAGTAAAATCCGAGCTGTAAACTAATGGCACAGGCATTGTTTAAACAGTGGTGCTCCATCACCCTCCTCCTCACCCCTTTCATCACTGTCTTTGTGGACCCCAGCAGAAACACCATCCCTGACTGTCTGTGTAGACTCAAACGCCCATCTTAAACCCATACACCAGCGCAAACCCAACAAGTAATTTGACCTGAGCTTTAATCTAATAAACCTAACCAAACCTTATCACAGGAGAGTTGCGTACATCCAGTGTGTAGATGCCACCAGTAGAGGTCGCCCACAGTAGCGCTGTCTCAGAGACATGGCTGCAGTTACTTCACTGAACTGCACAGTCGGACATTACACATCAGTCTCTAATCAGATAACTAAGACCCATGCATGGGCAGTATTGGACAGTTTGGAAGGGGTTACTGGCTCCTCACGCCCTCTATAATCTCACCCATTAGCATGTGACATCATCATCCATTATGATCTCTGTTTGAAACCCATAAAATCGTTTTGGATTCCGGTTACTGAATGCATTCTACCTCTCTTCCTTGATCAGAAATCACTGATCTGACAGTATTGGATAGGTTAAAGCTCATCCATGTATTTCACCAATCTAGTCATTTCAGATCTTTTAAAATGAAGGCAGGAACAAGAGAAGGAACACGTATTCAAATGAATTCCAACGGGCCAGTCTCCTCATTATAACCAGGGTTGGGGTTAATACCATTTAAATTCCATTTCAGAGGATGAATTGAATCCTCTTTGACAGAAACAGGCAATTCAGGAAATTAAGTGAATTTCAATTTATCCTCTGAATAAAATGAAATAAAGTGGAATTTATGTCCAACACTGAAAGTGACATCATCCATGTTAATCCATCACCATAGTAGCATTAATGCTTAACATTCTCTATCTCCCCCACGCTCCACTCACCATACTGTGTGTAGACACTGCGTAGTCGTTTTACTGCATGATGTGTGTGTGGTGCTTTCACATCCTAGATGGTCGTACCCAGACCTCCAATCAAGGATAAAATGTCCGTCAAGGTAAGATATAGTGTTGCCTCCACAGTGCTACACCATTGAGATAAAACGGCAGACATCCTAGGAATTGTTTTCTCTATGGCTAAACCATAGTTATTCCCTTAGATGACTGTAATAGGAATTTTTCCTTAACAAAATCCCATATAGTGGAATCTAACATAGTCTAAGACGACTAAAACCACAGTGAAAAACCACAGCCTTTGGATTATTGCAAATAGTCAAGTCTTACTGTATTCAGAGTGCATCGTACCCAGACCTCCAATCTCAATACACTTCTCAGAGAAATGTAATAAATATGAACATATAGTCCATAGGTCTTATCAGACATAATGCACAAGACTGGTACTCTGGTGGTAAAGATGTGTTGAATCAGTCAGTGATACAGAACATATGTTTTAACAAGTCCAAAGAGAGATTCTAAAGAGACAACCCTGTGTTAACGATCCATGAGAGATTCTAAAGAGACAACCCTGTGTTAATTATCCATGAGAGATTCTAAAGAGACAACCCTGTGTTAATTATCCATGAGAGATTCTAAAGAGACAACCCTGTGTTAACGATCCATGAGAGATTCTAAAGAGACAACCCTGTGTTAATTATCCATGAGAGATTCTAAAGAGACAACCCTGTGTTAGTGATCCATGAGAGATTCTAAAGAGACAACCCTGTGTTAATGATCCCTGTGCCATTTATATCAGTCAAATCAAATCACATTTGTTTATGAAGCCCTTTCTACATCAGCAGACGTCACGAAGTGCTCATACAGAAACCCAGCCTAAAACCACAAACAGCAAGCAATGCAGATGTAGAAGCACAGTGGCTAGGAAAAACTCCCTAGAAAGGCTGGACCCTAGGAAGAAACCTAGAGAGGAACCAGGCTCTGAGGGGTGGCCAGTCCTCTTCTGTGGACTGCCTCTGAAGAAAGATGCTGATTTATACCACAACTCATGTTTTTTGTACCAGGCAGCCACATACACACGCTACTGCCCACTAGGGCTGGGCGATATGGCCAAAATATTATATCACAGTATTTTTTATAATAAAAGTTCTACATTTGCTTTATGGGTAGTGAGTGATCCTAGGGTGGCGGCACATACAAGTTATTTCAATTAGTCTTTCGCCATTCTGATTGTTTTATACTGTTCAATTCATCTTCAACCAAAACAAATTTCAGCACTTTTATCATTTCTGCATTTCCTGCGCTCAATTGCAGTGGTGGAAAAAGTACCCAATTGTCATACTTGAGTAAAAGTAAAGATACGTTAATAGAAAATTACTCAAGTAAAAGTGAAAGTCACCCAGTAAAATACTACTTGAGTAAAAGTCTAAAAGTATTTGGTTTTAAATATTCTGAAGTATCAAAAGTTAAAGTAAAAGTATAAATACTTTCAGATTCCTTATATTAAGCAAACCAGATGGCACCATTTTCTTTTTTTTCTTTTTTTTACGGAGAGCCAGGGGCACACTCCAACACTCAGACATAATTTACAAACAAAGCATGCATGTTTAGTGAGTCCTCCAGATCAGAAGCAGTAGATGACCAGGGATGTTCTCTTGACAAGTGAATTGGACCATTTTCCTGTCCTGTTAACCATTCAAAATGTAAAGAGTACTTTTAGGTGTCAGGGAAAATGTATGGAGTAAAAAGTACAGTATTTTCTTTAGGAATGTAGTGAAGTAAAAGTTGTCAAAAATAGTGAAGCAAAGTACAGATACCAAAAAAAAATTACTTAAGTAGTACTTGAAAGTATTTTTACTAAAGGAGTACTTGAAAGTATTTTTACTTAAGTACTTTACACCACTGCTCAATTGAGATAATTTCCACACTGCCACGTAGGGCTGCATGATATGGGCAAATAATCTAGGACTTATTTTTAACCAAATGCTGCAATTGCGATTTGACTTGCGAATTAGAGCAACACTGTTGGAATCATGGAAATAGAAAGACTATTCTAATTCTATAGTTAGAATATAATAGTGGGCACTTTGAATACAGTGTTGTTTGAGATGACAACTAATTAACATGCCAGGGAAGAGTTAGTGTGACAGGGTAGGAACTAAAGTGTTGATAAGTGTTTCCTAGGGGACCCTATAAGTTTTGGCTACATTGCGTGTTTTCTCTTAGCTACTTCATGTAGCTAACATATTCTTACTTCGCCTATTCCTCTTTGATTTAGAAGATACTGTTGCACAAACAACATGCTGATTTAGGTCTACACCATAACTGGTATTATCAGGCTGTATTAGCTAGCTACGTTTGCTCTTACTCAGTACATTTATTAGCTAGCTAGCTAGCTATTAGCATTAGCGGCTAACGATTAGCATCTCACAAGATTTAGGGCAACTTGCTAAGAAAAGACAAACTAGCTGTTTGCTGATGTAAGAAACACAAACTAGTAGTGTCATTATAGAATGCTAGTGGATTTATATTAAGAAGCAAAATGAAAACAGCATTGTTGTCATCAACAATGTTGCATGTGCTGCATTGACCATGCAGACTGAATGCAAGTGTCTCGTGTTTGAGGAACATCAAATGCGCTCTTTGAGTGACAGGAGGCGTGGCTAGGTCTGTGTGGAAAGTGGCACGGCGAGAAAGAGCGGAGAGAGATGACCCAAGTAGCGAAGTAAACTATAAAAATGGACATAACACATGGCGCACCACATTTAACAAACCAAACATTCAAATACCTGTATAGAAGATAAAGTAAAAACTCAAACTGGTCCCTGCATCAGTACCGGTATATCATAAAATATGGTATACCGCCCAGCCCAACCTGGCAACCCATTGGTCTGTAAAGCCAGACGCCACTCCTCCCTCTCCAGGTCTCCAACCTGGCAACCCATTGGACTGTACAGCAAGACGCCACTCCTCCCTCTCCAGGTCTCCAACCTGGAAACCCATTGGACTGTACAGCCAGATGCCACTCCTCTCTCTCCAGGTCTCCAACCTGGCAACCCATTGGTCTGGACGCCACTCCTCCCTCTTCAGGTCTCCAACCTGGCAACTGGACAGAGAGGCTCATTTATACCACACAGCTATTTCTTTGAGTGTCCCCTGTGAGGTAGAACTACCCATAGGGAAAGGTCTCCAATCTGGCAACCAATTGGTCTGTAGTGTTGTGGTGTCTCTCTTGTCGTGATGTGTGTTTTGTCATATGTTTTTATTTTTCATTTTTAATCCCAGCCCCCGTCCCCGCAGGAGGCCTTTTGCCTTTTGGTAGGCCGTCATTGTAAATAAGAATTTGCTCTTAACTGACTTGCCTAGTCAAATAAAGGTTCAATAAAATAAACAGTCACACACCACTCCTCCCTCTCCAGGTCTCCAACCTGGCAACCGGGCATCACAGGAAATGATCTCCTCAACACAACTGCTCTCTCTCTCTCTCTCTCTCTCCGCCCGCCCTCCCTCCCTCTCTTTCCCTCTTCCTCACTCACTCTCCCTCCCTCTTTCTCTCTCCCTCACCCCTCCCTCCATCCCTACCTCATCAGTGACTCATTCAGCCCACTCCATCTTGACCTCTAGCTGACCCCTGTCTATGTGTCTCAGATCTACGTGAGGGCCCAGTTTGAGTATGACCCCTCCAGAGATGACCTCATACCCTGCAAGGAGGCTGGGATTCCCTTCCGGGTTGGTGACATCATCCAGATCATCAGTAAAGACGACCACAACTGGTGGCAGGGCAATCTGGAGAACACTAAGAACGCCACCGCAGGGCTCATACCCTCACCAGAACTCCAGGAGTGGTGAGGAGACACTTATACATACATACATACATACACGCATGCATACATACATACGCACGCACACACACATACACATAAACATATACACACACACACACACACACACACACACATTGAACACCAGACCTCTGGGAGTGGTGAGAAGACACACACAGCGATAGAACCCAGATCTCCATCAAAATCTAGAGAGAAACCACCTGGCCAACTAGAGCCTGGAGTGGAGAGTAATTTAACACACAGAGAATCCAGATTTAGAGAAAGCTACCATAATGCACACTCAAAGAACCCCCACCAACAAGTCTAGAATGTTTGAGCAGGTGATTTAGTTTAGCTCTCATTGTGTGTATTTCCGGCCATGTTTGCAGGCGTGTGGCATGTATCGCCATGGAGAAGACCAAGCAGGAGCAGCAGGCCAGCTGTACCTGGTTTGGCAAGAAAAAGAAACAGTACAAAGACAAGTACCTGGCCAAGCACAACGCAGGTACACACACATACACTCCCATGTGGTCAATGGCATGCACACACCGTACAGTACACAGTCATGCAGTCAGAATGTTCCTCAGCTGTTACTTCATGGAATGTGAGGGTCTCAAGTGTGAGAAGGTGGCATGGGGGTATGAGGGAAATGGAGGAAGTGTGGTCAAGGAACAAGGGAGAGGTGGTCGGAGAATGTGGGGCCAGGGAGGACAGGGAGAGCAGGGAATTCACTGGCTCCAGTGACAGTCACGCCAGAAATAGCAGGGAGACCTGGTGCTGGGGCGCGAGGGCAAGCTCAGATATGAGGGTGTGTGTGAGTGTGCAGTTATCAAATTGGTATGTACAGTACAAGTGTGTGTGTTTGCTGCATGTGTGTGTGTGTGTTGCATGTGTGTTGCATGTGTGCTGCGTGTGTCTGTGTGTGTGTGTGTGTGTGTGTGTGTGTGTGTGTGTGTGTGTGTGTGTGTGTGCGCGCGTGTGTGTCTGTGATCTCTGGTGTCTGTGATCTCTGGTGTCTGTGATCTCTGGTGTCTGTGATGTCGGGTGTCTGTGATGTCGGGTGTCTGTGATGTCGGGTGTCTGTGATCTCTGGAGACCAGGCCAGGGTCAATGTGCAGGAGAAACTGACACTGCCACGTGCATCTATGGAGCAGCTCAAATGACAACTGTAACCAGTAACAGCAGAGCAGCACTGACCAGAGATCAGCTGTCAGCCTCTTCACCAGTCCTGTTCACTGAGAAACCTGGAGAGGAGAGAGGGTATTATATAGATTTTGATGTTGGGAGAATTCCTTTTTTTGTCAGTTAATTGTGTAAAGATGTTTGCACATGTCAGCCTACATTTGCACTGAACTGTTCCCAAATGATTATGGGAGTTGAGCTGAGTATCGGGCACAGCTGGATGTATGAGGAGCAGGTTGGCATTTAAAGAGACGACTCATGTACTGGAAACAGCTCTGCAGAGTGGTCACTAGTTAGCATAGCCACAAAGTCATACAAATCAGATTTTAAACCTAACCCTAACTTTAACCATGCTGCTAGCCCTAATGCCAAACCCTAACCTTAAATTAAGACCAAAAAGCAGATGTTTGTTTTCATGTATTTTTACGACGTAGACAATTTTGAAATCGCTCAGTTCTGCCTCCAGGGCAAGACTGATGATATTAAATGTCAACCTGCATATGAGGACGGGGAGCAGGGACAAGCACAGGGAGGGGGACAGGGAGAGGGAGGGGGACAGGGAGGGGATAGGGGCAAGGACAGCGACAGGGACAGGGAGGGGATAGGGGCAAGGACAGGGACAGAGACTGAGACAGACAGGGAGGGGACAGGGAGGGGATAGGGACATGGAGGGTGTGATGGGGATAGGGACAGGGAGGGTGTGAGGGGGATAGGGACAGGGAGGGGACAGGGACAGGGAAGTGGGCCTGGAGGTTGCAGATTAGGGGAGACTCATCAATATGCTCAAGCAGTAGGGGAGAGAATGAGAGGTGATGTGGGGGATAGCTGGCAGCATGTGAGAGAATGAGAGGTGATGTGGGGGATAGCTGGCAGCATGTGAGAGAATGAGAAGTGATGTGGGGGATAGCTGGCAGCATGTGAGAGAATGAGAGGTGATGTGGGGGATAGCTGGCAGCATGTGAGAGAATGAGAAGTGATGTGGGGGATAGCTGGCAGCATGTGAGAGAATGAGAAGTGATGTGGGGGATAGCTGGCAGCATGTTCACAGTATGAGGCCTATGATTAGGTCCCATTTTAACTCTATAAAGATGAATCATTCCTATTTTCCCTCCTCAAGAGGCCAGAGTGTGACGCGATGGGTAGAAGTTGCCCTTTAGACACACAGTATCTAAGGTCAGGTCAGTATACCCTGCCCAAATCCTGATCTTAAAATACAAAAACTGGCCTTACATCAGTGTCTGGGAGCAACTTCATCCTACTCCGCTTGGTTAGTAATATAAAGCAGTGCATCAGAGCTTTGCTGCTTCAGAGTTGTAATTGTTGTATTGCTGTATCTATGGTAACTTCTATATTGTTGTGTAACTGAACCCCTGTCCATCTCTCACGCTGTCCCCCTCCAAACGGCCTCTCTTGCATGTAAGTAACAACCAGTGACAGGAGCTGGCTAGCTAACGCCTCTTTTGGCTTGGTTTGACTCTCTCTCTCTGTCTCTCTCTCTCTCTCTCTCTCTCTCTCTCTCTCTGTCTCTCTCTCTCTCTGTCTCTCTCTCTCTGTCTCTCTCTCTCTCTGTCTCTCTCTCTCTGAGACTTCTATTCCAGAGAGAGTACTGTACATGGCGTACTGAGTGTTGTATTTCCCATGTCAGACACAGCTGTTAGGTTCATGTAACAGTAGAGGTGTAATGTGCAGTACTCTGTGTGCAGTACCCTGCACTGTATGCTGGGTAAGGACATATGCTCTTTGCTGTATGCTGTACAGACACCCAGGAGTGTCCAGTGTCCTACTGTCCTGTGTTCTCTCCTCCATCTCATTCATTTCTTCTTCCATCCATCTATAGTTTATATAAATAAATACAAACGTAACACACATACATTGTGGTATCACTTTTTAAATGTAGATGTTCCAAAAGTGCACATTATCGGCTTGTATGCAGCTTGTATGCATGGAGGCCTGGAGACGCCAAACCTGTTTATGTTAATTATTGGTCAATTACCGTGAGACCCGGCAGTCTTTTAAATGACAATAACCGGCTGACAAATGTCATGACCGTCACAGAGGTCACATCAGACCAGAAGGAAAACACAATTTTCTCCATCTTTGTCCCGTCATGTGTAAACAGTCTTACACAAATCTCTCTTCTTCATCTCATTGGATTAGGGCTTTAGACTGGGTTATAATAAATCACTCCTCTGATTTAGCTATTTGATTTAATGATGTCACATTTAAGGACATACTGGCCATTGTACTTATACGACTCCAAGGGAGAAGAGCAGGCTCTATCTCTCTTTGTAACATCATAGTTCATTCCCTAATCTTGAATTATCTCCCAAATGTCACTATTTGTCAATAACTGTCACAAATTGTCAGACAAAATGTCTACCCCTTCATCTCATGGCTAGCCTGGGTGCTAGTCTGTTTCTGTTTTAGCCACCTTGTTCTTCTCATTCCCAGATGTCGATATAGTGTTGTTGAATGTTGAAACACTCAAGTGCCCAGGCTATGATGTCCAACTAACTGTCACAGGCATTCACTCACCTTACTGTTAGGGTCCTGTGTTGTCCCAGTGTAAGATGCACTACTCTGGATGTCTGTCTTTATCCCTCTCTCTTTCCTTGCCTCCCTTTCTCCAGTATTCGACCAACTAGATCTTGTCACGTATGAAGAGGTAGTGAAACTGCCTGCGTTCAAGAGGAAAACACTAGTCTTGTTAGGTAAGTACAAATATCATCTGGCATTATAGAGGGTAATGCTGTATTGGCTAAGGGTACTAGGTGGTGTTCTCAGTTCTGACTGAGGGCTCTCTCTTCTACAGGGGCCCATGGAGTGGGCAGAAGACACATCAAGAATACACTAATCACAAAACACCCTGACAGATTTGCCTACCCTATCCCACGTAAGACACACACACACCCAAACACACACACACACATACACAGATTCACCTACCCCATTTCACAGACAATAAATCAAATCAAACTTTATTTGTCACATGCGCCGAATACAAGTGTAGACCTTAACAGTGAAATGCATACTTACAAGCCCTTAACCAACAGTGCAGTTCAAGAAGAGTTAAGAAAATATTTACCAAATAAACGAAAGTAAAAAATAATAAAAAGTAACACAATAAAATAACAATAACAAGGCTATATACAGGGGGTACCGGTACCGAGTCAGTGTGTGGAGGTACAGGTTAGTTGAGGTAATTTGTACATGTAGGTAGGGGTGACGTGACTATGCATAGATAATAAACAGCGAGTAGCAGCAGTGTACAAAACAAATGGATGGGGGAGATGTGTCAATGTAAATAGTCAGCTGGCCATTTGATTAATTGTTCAGCAGTCTTATGGCTTGGGGGTAGAAGCTGTTAAGGAGCCTTTTGGTCCTACACTTGGCGCTCCGGTACCGCTTGCCGTGCGGTAGCAGAGAAAACAGTCTATAACTTGGGTGACTGGAGTCTCTGACAATTTTATGGACTTTCCACTGACACAGCCTATTATATAGGTCCTGGATGGCAGGAAGCTTGGCCCCAGTGATGTACAGGTCTGTACGCACTACCCTCTGTAGCACCTTACGGTCAGATGCCGAGCAGTTGCCATACCAGGCGGTGATGCAACCAGTCAGGATGCTCTCAATGGTGCAGCTGTAGAACCTTTTGAGGATCTGGGGACCCATGCCAAATCTTTTCAGTCTCCTGAGGGGGAAAAGGTTTTGTCGTGCCCTCTTCACGACTGTCTTGGTGTGTTTGGACAATGATAGTTTGTTGGTGATGTGGACACCAAGGAACTTGAAACTCTCGACCCGCTCCACTACAGCCCCGTCGATGTTAATGGGGGCCTGTTCGGCCCGCCTTTTCCTGTACTCCACGATCAGCTCCTTTGTCTTGCTCACATTGAGGGAGAGGTTGTTGTCCTGGCACCACACTGCCAGTTCTCTGCCCTCCTCCCTATAGGCTGTCTCATCTTTGTCGGTAAGCAGGCCTACCACTGTTGTGTCGTCAGCAAACTTAATGATGGTGTTGGAGCCGTGTTTGGCCACGCAGTCGTGGGTGAACAGGGAGTACAGAACAGGACTAAGTACACACCCCTGAGGGGCCCCAGTGTTGAGGATCCGCGTGGCAGACGTGTTGTTGCCAACCCTTACCACCTGGGGGCAGCCCGTTAGGAAGTCCAGGATCCAGTTTCAGAGGGAGGTGTTTAGTCCCAGGGTCCTTAGCTTAGTGATGAGCTTTGTGGGCACTATGGTGTTGAACGCTGAGCTGTAATCAATGAACAGCATTCTCACATAGGTGTTCCTTTTGTCCAGGTGTGAAATGACAGTGTGGAGTGCGATTGAGATTGTCATCTGTGGATCTCTTGGGGTGGTATGCGAATTGGAGTGGGTCTAGGGTATCCGGGAGGATGCTGTTGATGTGAGCCATGACCAGCCTTTCAAAGCACTTCATGGTTACCGACGTGAGTGTTACGGGGCGGTAATCATTTAGGCAGGTTACCTTCGCTTCCTTGGGCACAGGGACCATGGTGGTCTGCTTGAAACATGTAGGTGTTACAGACTCGGTCAGGGAGAGGTCGAAAATGTCAGTGAAGACACTTGCCAGTTGGTCCGCGCATGCTTTGAGTACACATCCTGGTAATCCGTCTGGCCCTGCGGCTTTGTGGATGTTGACCTGTTTAAAGGTCTTTCTCACATCGGCTACCGAGAGCATTATCACACAGTCATCCAGAACAGCTGGTGCTCTCATGCATGCTTCAGTGTTGCTTGCCTGTAATCCATGGCTTCTGGTTGGGATATGTACGTATGGTCACTGTGGGGACAACGTCGTCGATGCGCTTATTGATGAAGCCGATGACTGAGGTGGTATACTCCTCAATGCCATTGGATGAATCCCGGAACATATTCCAGTCTGTGATAGCAAAACAGTCCTGTAGCATAGCATCCGCATCATCTTACCACTTCCGTATTGAGTGAGTCACTGGTAATTCCTGCTTTAGTTTTTGCTTGTAAGCAGGAATCAGGAGGATCGGTCTGTGGTGGTAAATAGACTGCTACGAATAATATAGATGAGAACTTTCATGGTAGGTAGTGTGGTCTACAGCTTATCATAAGGTACTCTACCTCAGGCGAGCAATACATTGAGACTTCTTTAATATTAGACATCGTGCACCAGCTGTTATTGACAAAAAGACACACACCCCCACCCCTCATCTTACCAGACGTAGCTTCTTCTCTGTTCTACCGGTGCATGGAGTCCCACCAGCTCTATATTATCCGTATCTGTGTTGTTCAGCCACGACTTGGTGAAACATAAGATTTCACAGTTTTTAATATCCCGTTGGTAGGATAATCGTAATCGTAGGTCATCAATTTTATTTTCCAATGATTGCATGTTATCCAGTAGAACGGATGGCAGTGGGAGTTTACTCACTCGCCTACGGATTCTCAGAAGGCAGCCCGACATGCGCCCCCGTTTCCTTCGTCTTTTCTTCACGCAAATGACAGGGTTATGGGCCTGTTCCCGGGAGAGCAGTTTATCTTTCTCGTCGGACTCGTTAACTTCTTAGGGAGCGGCTCCCGAGGTGACGGTTTTGGAGAGTCTGGCGTGCCCAAAGTCAAATGCCTCCCACTCAGGCCCAGAAAATAGGATATGCACATAATTAGTACTATTGGATAGGAAACACTCTGAAGTTTCTAAAAGTGTTAACATAATGTCTGTGAGTATAACAGAACGGATACAGCAGGCTGGAAAAAGTGTTTTTGACACATTGCCTCATTTTTAACCCCTCCCTATTGAAAACAGCCATTTCTGGGAGTAAGATTGCAGTACCTATTGCTTCCACTGGATGTCAACAGTCTCTAGACAGTGTTTTGTGATGTTAGTTTGCTCTGGATGGTAATAGAAGAATTTCGAACTAGTCATCGGATGTAAACAGAAGAGGAAGCGCGTTCACGGGCTCGCGCGTGCTGTGGTTTTTTCCTTTCCTATCGTCCAGTTCATAATCCGGGTGAAATATTATAGTAAATATACATAAAAGTGTTGCTAAGGATACATTATCAATTATGTTTGATTGTTCTTGGACAAGTGTATAAGTATAGGTTGAACGCGTTCTCTTCACGGTTCAATGGGCGAGTGGACGCTGTATTTTATGAACAACGCGCCAACCAAACTGAGATTTATGGATATAATAACTGACTTTTTCTAACAAAAGAACCATTGGATGTCTTCGTTGGACACTTGGGAAGCCCTCAGCAGAAGTTCTTCAGAAGGTAAGGGATTTGTTTTCACTGTGAAATGTGTTTTGTGTGAACCGCGATGGTTTATGAATTTATGCTAATGCAGAAATATTGGAGGTGCTACCCTCAAACAATCAAATGTTGTGCTTTCGCCGTAAAGCCTTTTTGAAATCTGACAACGCTGTGATATTGCCAAGAAGCAGAGCTTTTGATGACTATGCAACACTTGTATATTGATGAATGTTTAATAATTCAACTTTTGGATTTTGGATTTTGAATTTGGCGCCTTGCATTTCACCGGGTAGTGTCGGGAGTGGGGCGCCCCACCACTCCGTAAGTAGTTAAAGGAAAAAGATTCTTCCAGTTCATGGTGAGTAATCGCTTGTCTGATGTCCAGAAGTAATTTTTGGTCATAAGAGACGGTAGCAGCAACATTATGTACAAAATAAGTTACAAACAATGAAAACAAAACAAACAAAATAGCACAGTTGGTTAGGAGCATGTAAAACGTCAGCCATCCTCTTCGGTGCCATCTTAACATAAACATACTACACACATTCACTCATTCACTCACTTTGACCATCCGTTGTGATTATCGTTCTTACTTAACCCCCTCCCCGACCCCCTCCTCCTCTCTTTCATCTCTCCCTTACACCCTCCCTCCCCCAGATACAACCAGACTTCCTAAGAAGGACGAGGAAAACGGGAAGAACTACTACTTTGTGTCACATGACCAGATGATGCAGGACATCAGTAACAATGACTACCTGGAGTACGGTAGTCATGAGGACGCC
Source organism: Hucho hucho (assembly GCA_003317085.1). Classification (NCBI taxonomy): domain Eukaryota; kingdom Metazoa; phylum Chordata; class Actinopteri; order Salmoniformes; family Salmonidae; genus Hucho; species Hucho hucho. Next base: position 101,841 of record QNTS01002170.1, on the reverse strand, counting down.
ATGTACGGCACGCGGCTAGAGACCCTCCGCCAGATCCACGAGCAGGGACTCATCTCCATACTAGACGTAGAGCCACAGGTATGTATGTGTGTGTATGTATGTTTATCGGGTGTTTGTGTGAACCATAGAGATAGTTAGAGAACACAACCTTGTATCTGTTTCAGTATGGCATCTGTGAGAGAATGGGCAGCGCAATTGAGGTCATCTCCATTTTGAAGTAGTCCATTTTCTTCTTCTACTACTTCTATGAGTTGGTTAACAAACCGAAAGGGTGCATACTGCCACCTAGAGTGTGTTGTTTGAACAGGTGTAAATCCAAGGTTGTCAATTCACTGCCACCTGCAGTTATGGAATGTTTGCTCACCAGTGTAATTAATTGGCTGATCCTTCCTGATGACCTGGATGGAATTATGTGATCCTTCCTTAACCCATAGGAAGTCCCACCCAGTTGATTACTTCAAAATGGTGAAAGTCCTCAATGACACTGTCCATGCTAAATGGGCTTCTGGGCACTAGAGTCCTCTATCTCCACAGTGTGAACAAAACATGCTAAATAATCTAGGGGTTTTGTCATGTGTACTTGTGAAAGCCGAGGGTCTTCTCAGGCAGGTCTTCTCACATACAAACAGCCCAGCTGACCTGTAACCTATTCTCCATTAGGCTCTGAAGGTCCTGCGGACAGCAGAGTTCGCTCCCTACGTTGTTTTCATCGCCGCACCAACTATTACCCCTGGCATCAACGAGGTAACATACTCACTCACTCACACTCAGGCATATATATATATATATATATACACACACACACACACACACACACACACACACACACACACACACACACACACACACACACACACAGTAAACTTGGGACACTGCAGCTATAGAGCCGCCACACAGTGGAGGTGTCAGGGAATTTTAAAGACACTTAAAATAAGGCCTGTGTTTCGTGTAGGTTTACACTGGTGTGACGTTTTGATAACCTTGTCCGAGAGAGATTTACACGGTTACAAAATGTCACACAATGGTCAGCCTACACGGCCCTTTATTTTAAGTGTTTCTAAAATCCCCTATGGGAAAAATGAAAGGTGGAAAAACAACTAGAACCATTTTCCTGTTTGACCTCTAGGTTTTCTGGGTATCATGACTCGTACTGTGGTACTCATTTGACACTCTTCTTTTTTTTTTGCACTCCGACATTTTCTTTTTCTTCTCTCATCGCTTTCTTCACTGGTTTATTTTGTATACTGTCTATGTGAGCTTCTATTTTTCCGTTTCTCTTGCGTACGGTTGCCTGGCTCTCAGCTCCCCAGGTGGTGCAGGAGGCTGCCAGTAAGTATGAGTAGAGAGAACGCTGGCCATAGTCAGAAGTGGTCTATTGTGTGGTAGTATTACCTCAGTAAACCAGCTCAATTCTCTCCTCCAGTCTCCTCTCACTGAGGACACCAGGGCCAAGCCTACCAAAGCACTGTCCTGAATCCCTACTCATCCACTCTATACACTCACTCTTTCTCTGTCAGTTTAATTTAAAACTGCATTATTGGCATGACATCTCTGTCTGTCTTATTATGTCTCTCTCTCTTTCTTTCTCTCGCTCCTCCCCCCTCTTTCTCTCTCTCTGTAGGACGAATCATTGCAGCATCTTCAGAAAGAGTCCGAAATTCTCCAGAAGACCTATGCCCATTACTTTGACCAGACCATAATCAACAACGAGATAGATGAGACCATCAGACACCTAGAGGAGGCTATAGACCTGGTCTGTACCACCGCACAGTGGATCCCTGTGTCCTGGGTCTACTGAGGAAAGAACACACAGCTCTCCTCTCCTCTGCTTTCTCCTCCTCTCCTCCCCTCTGTCCTACTGGACCTTTATGGACAACACCTCCGGCCCTCCCCTCCCCTACCCCAATGACTCCTCTATCGCTCCCCCTCCTCAGCGATGCATCTCTGCGAAAACTCCATAGAGATAGAGGACTCCTCTTTATAGCTGTGCCATTATAGCATCTGTGACAGCATGGGCAGCACCATTGAGGCTACAACCCATAGGAATCCACCCAGTTGACTACTTTAAAATGTCCGAAGTATGGTGGAAGCCCTCAATCGCGCTGCCCATGCTAATAGGGCCTTTTGGCCAGTTGAGGCCTCTATTATTCTCTATGAAATACTCACATCATTCCTTCAGGAAAAGAAAAGCACCTCAACCAATCCTCCACCTCTGTGTACTGCACATGACCTTCAGCAGCCAATTGAAATCCTCCATCTACTGCATACGACCTGCAGCAGCCGATGAGATTCTGCCCTTACAGACTACCTAGCCGTAGTGTTGTATAAACAAAATAAAATAAACAAAGATATAGTCATGTCTGTATTAGCTAGGAGGCAACATTTTTGTAGAAGTTTGTTTTAATGAGACAGTACTATATCTCCTCCCCTGCCTTCTGCATCATGTGACTGGTTGTGGCCCCATTACCCCATCCTTCATGGATGTTGAAGTTCTTACACCTCGATCACACTGACAGCGTCATTGCATTTCCGTACACCAGAAGTACATTCATTTCCAATGGTACGCTGCGTTTCCCTTGCAACATTGTGTTGCAGAGGCAGTTGTAATGCGTTCTGTGTGGTGCATACATTGGATTTATTGAACGTATGCATGCTAGACGGCTTGACAGAAATGGTAGCAGAAGGTGAATGTTGAACTTTTGTTGCACACATATACAGATGATGCTGGGTACCATTTTGCACAATGACGCTGTAGGTGTGATCGAGGCGTGAGCTGTCCCGGTGTTGCAGCTCTTTTCCTGCATATTGTCTTTCTCCCGCTCTGGACAGACTGAAGAAAACCACAATCAGTCCAGCCTCTCTTTATCTGGCTCGCAACACCTCTATTGATCCTTTATTCCTCTCCTTTATTAGTAGTGCTGAGAGACCGACATTTCGGGTGGTTTTCGGTTTTTCAACAAGACTTGAATTCCATTTAGTTCATTTTTTTGTGAGCCCAATGCACTGTTTCTTTAGAGAGAAATCAAATAATTCACAAAATAAATCAACTCAATAACTATGTGGGCCACTTGGCTGAAGGGAGTTGTAGCTTTCATTAAGCAAATATTATTTGAAGAACTAGTAAAAGGATTTTGTCAGACAGCTGTACAGCTAGCCTAGCTAAATAGGATGACTAAAGACAGAACAATATGGGGAGTACAGATATAACGTTATCTGGCTGCCTGACTGCGACTGCCTGAACAGCGATAAGATGACTTTGAGGAACAAAAAATAATAACGTCATCAAATAAAAAACAAGTAATATACACAACTTAAATATTTTTTTTGTTCAGAGTAATTTCCTATTTTTCTATTGATGTCTACTCAATGTGGACCTGACCAAGACAATGGAATATTTTGAATGTTTTGGCAATGGAATGTTCACAATTTTTGGCTTTGGAATTTCCATTCAAATGCAAAAAAAATTAATTCATTATTTCAGAATGCATTTCATGATCAAATCATAATAATTCAAACCGAATTCGAAAAACTTATTATTTTTTAATAATCTAACCAAAACCGAACCAACCTAGAAAAGCACTAATCCCTCAGCACTATGTATTAGACTTTATTGTCAACTTCGTTCACATAATCATTTTCTGTCTTTCTCTAAGCTCACTCTGTTATTATTCATGTATTGTAGTTCACTTTCATCTTGCTTCACTTTGACTGTACATGTTATCACCCTAGCCACCCCCACCCCTCTCCCCTTCAGACACACACTCACACCTCCATGAGATACTGTCTCTTCAAAACAAATCCATAAATGTTTTAGAGATTTGAATGAGGTCTCATGCATGTTGGACATTCGCAAGCTTCCATGCCGTCTGTCCGTCAGTCCATCAGTGTTCCCAGTGTCCTGCTGTAACCTCCTTTCTACTGAAAACCAACATTCCACCAACATGCCACGCGTCTGGAAGACTCCACTCGACCAATGGAAGCAAGGGGAACAGGAAATAACAACCAACAAAAATAACCTTGAAGCCTATGCACATCCCTTGGCATTTCAGACAACATTTCTAAAAACAAAAGATTTTTCCAAATTGACAATGGTAGCGAGATCGATGTTTGTTAAAAAAAATTGTCTTGATTTGTTGTATAAGAAAATTAAGAGGAGGGGATCAAATTACAACTGATTCCTGTTTTGCCATTTCAGAAATGTGTCGTCTGAGAGTATTAATGTTTTAATTAAGTTTAATCAACGATATATTAACGCTGATTTGTATTCTGGATGAAAAGGATGTGTACACACTACGTTTTGCAAGGTGAAGGCTTTGCAAAGGAACAGTAGGCAGTTTGTGTATCTGAATAACTGTGTATATGAAATATGACTGATGACGATATACAGTTGAAGTCGGAAGTTTACATACACTTAGGTTAGAGTCATTAAAACTCAACCACTCCACAAATTCCTTGGTAACAAACTATAGTTTTCGAAAGTTGGTTAGGACATCTAAGTAATTTTTCCAACAATTGTTTACAGACAGATTTTTCACTTATAATTCACTGTATCACAATTCCAGTGGGTCAGAAGTTTACATACACTAAGTTGACTGTGCCTTTAAACAGCTTGGAAAATTCCAGAAAATGATGTCATGGCTTTAGAAGCTTCTGATAGGCTAATTGACATCATTTGAGTCAATTGGAGGTGTACCTGTGGATGTATTTCATGGCCTACCTTCAAACGCAGTGCCTCTTTGCTTGACATCATGGGAAAATCCAAAGAAATCAGCCAAGACCTCAGAAAAAGATTGGAGACCTCCACAAGTCTGGTTCATCTTTGGGAGCAATTTCCAAATGCCTGAAGGTACCACGTTCATCTGTACAAACAATAGTACGCAAGTATAACACCATGGGACCACGCAGTTGTCATACCGCTCAGGAAGGTGACGTGTTCTGTCTCCTAGAGATGAACGTACTTTGGTGCGAAAAGTGCAAATCAATCCCAGAATAACAGCAAAGGATCTTGTGAAGATGCTGGAGGAAACAGGTACAAAAGTATCTATATCCACAGTAAAACGAGTACTATATCAACATAACCTGAAAGGCCGCTCAGCATAAAAAAGCCAGACTACGGTTTGCAACTGCACATGGGGACAAAGATCGTACTTTTTGGAGAAATGTCCTCTGGTCTGATTAAACAAAAATAGAACTGTTTGGCCCTAATGACCATCGTTATGTTTGGAGGAAAAAGGGGGAGGCTTGTAAGCCGAAGAACACCATCCCAACCGTGGAGAACGGGGGTGGCAGCATCATGTTGTGGGGGTGCTTTGCTGCAGGAGGGACTGGTGCACTTCACAAAATAGATGCCATCATGAGGAAGGGAAATTATGTGGATATATTGAAGCAACATCAGTTTCAAGACATCTGTCAGGAAGTTAAAGCTTGGTCGCAAATGGGTCTTCCAAATGGACAATGACCCCAAGCATACTTCCAAAGTTGTGGCAAAATGGCTTAAGGACAACAAAGTCAAGGTATTGGAGTGGCCATCACAAAGCCCTGACCTCAATCCCATAGAAAATGTGTGGGCAGAACTGTAAAAGCATGTGCGAGCAAGGAGGCCTACAAACCTGACTCAGTTACACCAGCTCTGTCAGGAAGAATGGGCCAAAATTCACCCAACTTATTGTGGGAAACTTGTGGAAGGCTACCCAAAACGTTTGACCCAAGTTAAACATTTTAAAGGCAATGCTACCAAATACTAATTGAGTGTATGTAAACTTCTGACCCACTGGGAATGTGATTAAAGAAATAAAATCTGAAATAAATCATTCTCTCTACTATTATTCTGACATTTCACAACGTGGTGATCCTAACTGATCTAAGACAGAGAATTTTTACTAGGATTAAATGGCAGGAATTGTGAAAAACTGAGTTTAAATGTATTTGGCTAAGGTGTATGTAAACTTCCAACTTCAACTCTATGTATGACTGCCCCAGTGTAAAATAATCTACAATGATAAAGTTCTTCAATATGAACATTATTTTTTAAAATATATTTCCTTTTATGTGTTGAAAATGTAACCTGCGCCTGTGTCACACACACACACACACACACACACACACACACACACACACACACACACACACACACACACACACACATACAGTTGAAGTTGGAAGTTTACAGTGAGGGAAAAAAGTATTTGATCCCCTGCTGATTTTGTATGTTTGCTCACTGACAAAGAAATTATAAGTCTATAATTTTAATGGTAGGTTTATTTGAATAGTGAGAGACAGAATAACAACAAAAAAATCCAGAAAAACGCATGTGATAAATGTTATACATTGATTTGCATTTTAATGAGGGAAATAAGTATTTGAACCCCTCTCAATCAGAAAGATTTCTGGCTCCCAGGTGTCTTTTATACAGGTAACGAGCTGAGATTAGGAGGACACTCTTAACTTCTTAGGGAGCGGCAGGTGAGGTGACTGTTTTGGAGAGTCTGGCGTGCCCAAAGCAAAATGCCTGCCACTCAGGCTCAGAAAATAGGATATGCACATAATTAGTACTATTGGATAGGAAACACTCTGAGGTTTCTAAAAGTGTTAACATAATGTCTGTGAGTATAACTCATTTAGCAGGCGAAAACCCGAGAAAAATCTATCCGGAAATCAGTTTCTGGTGACCTATTGCTCTGCTTGACACACTCCCTATTGAATCCATTTGTAACCAGGACTGAGACTGCAGTACCTATGGCTTCCACTAGATGTCAACAGTCTATATACAAAGACTCGGAGAGATTGGAGTAAACAGAACGAATAGGTACAGGAAATGGCCAAGGTAGCTCAGATGTCAACAAGTTTTCTCGGGCGCGAGTCTGGCTGCGCGCCCCACTTTATTTTACTTATATAAGGTATAGGTGACCATCCGAGTGAAATATTATTGCTAATATTCATAAAAGGATAGCTAAGGATGCATTTTAACTGGTATTTGATTTGTTTAGGAAAAGTTTATAGGTATATTTGAACGCGTTCTCTTCACGTTTCAATGGGCGATTCGACGTTGGATTTTCTGAACATAACGCGCCAACCAAATTGAGATTTATGGATATAATAAATGACTTTTTCTAACAAAAGAACCATTGGATGTCTTCGTTGGACACTTGGGAAGCCCTCAGCAGAAGTTCTTCAAAAGGTAAGGGATTTGTTTTCACTGTGAAATGTGTTTTGTGTGAACCGTGATGGTTTATGAATTTATGCTNGAACATAACGCGCCAACCAAATTGAGATTTATGGATATAATAAATGACTTTTTCTAACAAAAGAACCATTGGATGTCTTCGTTGGACACTTGGGAAGCCCTCAGCAGAGGTTCTTCAAAAGGTAAGGGATTTGTTTTCACTGTGAAATGTGTTTTGTGTGAACCGTGATGGTTTATGAATTTATGCTAATGGAGAAATATTGGAGGTGCTACCCTCAAACAATCAAATGTTGTGCTTTCGCCGTAAAGCCTTTTTGAAATCTGACAACGCTGTGATATTGCCAAGAAGCAGAGCTTTTGATGACTATGCAACACTTGTATATTGATGAATGTTAGCGCCCCACCACTCCGTAAGTAGTTAAAGGGAGTGCTCCTAATCTCCGCTTGTTACCTGTATAAAATAAAAGACACCTGTCCACAGAAGCAATCAATCAATCAGATTCCAAACTCTCCACCATGGCCAAGACCAAAGAGCTCTCCAAGGATGTCAGGGACAAGATTGTAGACCTACACAAGGCTGGAATGGGCTACAAGACCATCGCCAAGCAGCTTGGTGAGAAGGTGACAACAGTTGGTGCGATTATTCGCAAATGGAAGAAACACAAAATAACTCTCAATCTCCCTCGGCCTGGGGCTCCATGCAAGAACTCACCTCGTGGAGTTGCAATGATCATGAGAACGGTGAGGAATCAGCCCAGAACTACACGGGAGGATCTTGTCAATGATCTCAAGGCAGCTGGGACCATAGTCACCAAGAAAACAATTGGTAACACACTACGCCGTGAAGGACTGACATCCTGCAGCGCCCACAAGGTCCCCCTGCTCAAGAAAGCACATATACATGCCCGTCTGTAGTTTGCCAATGAACATCTGAATGATTCAGAGGACAACTGGGTGAAAGTGTTGTGGTCAGATGAGACCAAAATGGAGCTCTTTGGCATCAACTCAACTCGCCGTGTTTGGAGGAGGAAGAATGCTGCCTATGACCCCAAGAATACCATCCCCACCGTCAAACATGGAGGTGGAAACATTATGCTTTAGGGGTGTTTTTCTGCTAAGGGGACAGGATAACTTCACCGCATCAAAGGGACGATGGACGGGACCATGTACCGTCAAATCTTGGGTGAGAACCTCCTTCCCTCAGCCAGGGCATTGAAAATGGGTCGTGGATGGGTATTCCAGCATGACAATGACCCAAAACACACGGCCAAGGCAACAAAGGAGTGGCTCAAGAAGAAGCACATTAAGGTCCTGGAGTGGCCTAGCGAGTCTCCAGACCTTAATCCCATAGAAAAACAGTGGAGGGAGCTGAAGGTTCGAGTTGCCAAACGTCAGCCTCGAAACCTTAATGACTTGGAGAAGATCTGCAAAGACGAGTGGGACAAAATCCCTCCTGAGATGTGTGCAAACCTGGTGGCCAACTACAAGAAACGTCTGACCTCTGTGATTGCCAACAATGGTTTTGCCACCAAGTACTAAGTCATGTTTTGCAGAGGGGTCAAATACTTATTTCCCTCAGTAAAATGCAAATCAATTTATAACATTTTTCACATGCGTTTTTCTGGATATTTTTGTTGTTATTTCTGTCTCTCACTGTTCAAATAAACCTACCATTAAAATTATAGACTGATCATTTCTTTGTCAGTGGGCAAACGTACAAAATCAGCATGGGATCAAATACTTTTTTCCCTCACTGTAAATACACTTAGGTTGGAATCATTAAAACTTGTTTTTTTGTTAACAAACTATAGTTTTGGCAAGTCTGTTTGGACATCTACTTTGTGCATGACACAAGTAATTTTTCCAACAATTGTTTACAGACAGATTATTTCACTTATAATTCACTGTATCACAATTCCAGTGGGTCAGAAGTTTACATACACTAAGTTGACTGTGCCTTTAAACAGCTTGGAAAATTCCAGAAAATGATGTCATGGCTTTAGAAGCTTCTGATAGGCTAATTGACATCATTTGAGTCAATTGGAGGTGTACCTGTGGATGTATTTCATGGCCTACCTTCAAACGCAGTGCCTCTTTGCTTGACATCATGGGAAAATCAAAAGAAATCAGCCAAGACCTCAGAAAAAGATTGGAGACCTCCACAAGTCTGGTTCATCCTTGGGAGCAATTTCCAAATGCCTGAAAGTACCACGTTCATCTGTACAAACAATAGTTCGCAAGTATAAACACCATGGGACCACGCAGTTGTCATACCGCTCAGGAAGGTGACGTGTTCTGTCTCCTAGAGATGAACGTACTTTGGTGCAAAAAGTGCAAATCAATCTCAGAACAACAGCAAAGGATCTTGTGAAGATGCTGGAGGAAACAGGTACAAAAGTATCTATATCCACAGTAAAACGAGTCCTATATCGACAACCTGAAAGGCCGCTCAGCATAAAAAAGCCAGACTACGGTTTGCAACTGCACATGGGGACAAAGATCGTACTTTTTGGAGAAATGTCCTCTGGTCTGATTAAACAAAAATAGAACTGTTTGGCCCTAATGACCATCGTTATGTTTGGAGGAAAAAGGGGGAGGCTTGCAAGCCGAAGAACACCATCCCAACCGTGGAGAACGGGGGTGGCAGCATCATGTTGTGGGGGTGCTTTTCTGCAGGAGGGACTGGTGCACTTCACAAAATAGATGGCATCATGAGGAAGGGAAATTATGTGGATATATTGAAGCAACATCAGTCTCAAGACATCTGTCAGGAAGTTATAGCTTGGTCGCAAATGGGTCTTCCAAATGGACAATGACCCCAAGCATACTTCCAAATTTGTGGCAAAATGGCTTAAGGACAACAAAGTCAAGGTATCGGAGTGGTCATTACAAAGCCCTAACCTCAATCCCATAGAAAATGTGTGGGCAGATCTGAAAAGCCGTGTGCGAGCAAGGAGGCCTACAAACCTGACTCAGTTACACCAGCACTGTCAGGAGGAATGGGCCAAAATTCCCCCAACGTATTGTGGGAAGCTAATCAAAACGTTTGACCCAAGTTAAACATTTTAAAGGCAATGCTACCAAATACTAATTGAGTGTATGTAAACTTCTGACCCACTGGGAATGTGATGTAAGAAATAAAAGCTGTAATAAATCATTCTCTCTTCTTCTGACATTTCCCATTCTTAAAATTAAGTGGTGATCCTAACTGACCTTTTTATTAGGATTAAATGTCAGGAATTGGGAAAAACTGAGTTTAAATGTATTTGACTAAGGTGTATGTAAACTTCCGACTTCAACTGTACATACACACACACACAGAGAACATGATGTTTATTCAGGTTCATAAGCGGCGTCTCTCAATCAGTCATTCATTTTACTGTAAGCCCCACAGTACAGTTCATCTCTATCACACATTCACTCCCACTTAACCTCTAACCCCTAAACCTTAGACACTTTTTGAAGACCCCTTAGGGTTAGGGTTAGATCAGAAAGAGCTGGACGGTTGCAAGTAAAATGGAGAAAACTCCACCTAGCTCATTATCATGATCACGGTCAGGCCACACCATCACCCTCCTCATCCAGTTCCCTAGTGGTTCAGTCCAAATACAAAAAGGGAGAACTATAATCCCTAACTCTCAGCAGTTTATAATTTAAAAAAATAACACCAACATTAATACATTAAATAAATACATTAATGCATTATATAATACATGGTAATAATACATAAAGTAAATCACAGTGATCTAATATGACACCATGGCCTTGCAGCGTCCAGCCCATCCCAGGGGTTTGTCACCCATAGTCCTAGACCTCATCTCACATTAACAGCATATTCACCATTACTTCACCGGGTAGGTTGACATTTCCACTAGGCTAAAAGGACATCCTTAGCAGATCAGGGTCAGAGTTCAAACTGTTGGAAGGAAACTAAGACCTAGATTAAATCCGTAGCGTGAAAGATCGGCGCTATAGGGTGATTGAAATTTAAAGGCAATGTTCCAGCGTTCGCAGAGAACGCATTCACGGTACATGCTGCATATGTCGGCTCAATAGGAAATGACCTTTACATTTTCATTGTGCTATAACAACGATCTTCCTCGCTACAGACTGAATCTAGCCCTAAATGATGTGTAGGAGCAGTCGTGTGTTAAGAGTTTAGTATACATCGCTCTGTGAAGGATGTAAGTTCAATATGAATAATTATATTACGCCAACAAACATCATTTAACTAAATCACTAGTTTGGCAAGCGACATTTAGCAAACATTGTGGTCATAGGGAACATATGAATGTATACATATCAAATCATGGATAGTTGTACCTATTTAAACAAAAAGATAGGTGTTAATATGCACACCCATATGCATAATTGCATATTTACTGTGCACAGAGACTGTGTATGAAATGTATGCTGCATCAATAGTACAGATCTAATGCAGAAAGGGATTTATTTTCTAGTCCGTTGATACATTGTCATGTGACAGTCAATACAGTACTGTAGACCATCCCAAAGAATGCAGTTCATTCTGTCTTTTTGATCATTTTCCCTATTGACTGAACAACATACTGTATATACATAAGGGAAATCAGGTCCATAAGAGGCAAACGCAATGATAAACTCCCTCCGTTACGTTGTGCTAGACTAGACAGAGGCTTACAAGGCAAAGAGGAACACGCTGTAAGAAGATTAATGCATTTATGAAAAGCTGCACAGTCTACATTTACTGAGTTGAACGATTAAACAAGAAGAACAAGGGAGGAAAATATCTGTCGAGTATATAAAGGCGCTGATGATTTTTGACCTGTCAGCGTTTACACATCTACATGAATTAGAAAAATGTTTATTAATGTTACAGGGAACACATTCATGTTTTAAATATTATATAATATGAATGAATGCTATCATTTATTAGAGAATGTTATGTAACACAAGGAAGGTATTGAAATCTAAACCATTGCAATAATCCATGGTTTCAATACAACAAACATTCTGCATAGTACAAGACAAATCTGTGCTGTCAAATATCAAGCAGTTCAGTGTTTTACATGAGCCCCCCTCTCAGGTCAGCCTGTATCCATGTGATCTGAACTTGTTGTATTACTTATTCCTTTCATTTCGATGAATGAACAACAAACAAATGTGAGTTTTAATCAGCAGGAAACTCACATGCTCCACAAGACATTTCATTGGACAGTCAGATACTCAAACATCCAACAAAGATTGACTTGTCTGTAGCGTCCTTCATTCAAAACAGCTTTCCTCCCAATGGGGGAAGAAATCACCCAATTTTCAGAAACAACCACATTCTTCCATCTCTCAGGTCCCAGTCACATGCCCAAACAGGAAATCCATGTCCGATTGACCAATTGTCATCCAAAAGACACACCACATCACCAACAATGAGATCAGTGATTGGCTGGCGTCTGTCCCTTTGATCCCAGCGCTGAGTCCCTCTGCGGGGTCCAGCAGGGTCCCGTTCCTCAGGCTCTCTGTCCCGTTCCCCACCTCTTCCCTGAGCTCCTGCTGTAGCAGCTTGGAGATCAGGCTGTTGAAACGGTTCTCAGTGGTCGAGAGGATCTCTGAAGACATCGTGGTCAGGTTCAGCTCCCCCGGATCCAGGCACGACCCATTCACCCTGGCGAAGACTACCTCGCTCAGATCCAGGCCGACCACGGAGGACGGGGAGGCGCAGGGGATGTCCCGGACCAACTTATAACTCTCCATCCACTCCTTAAGATACTCCAGAGAGCAGTCACATTCCCAGGGGTTCCTGAATAGGTAGAGGCGTCCGATGAAGTAGACGGGCTGGAAGACGGGGAAGGGCAGGGAGCTGAGGTTGTTGCTGTTGAGGTGGAGGGTGATCAGACTGGTCAGGTTCTCAAAGGAGCCCTCCTCGATGTAGACCAGGCGGTTGCGGTCCAGGTAGAGGACCTCAAGCTCCACCAGGTCGCTGAACCAGGTCTTGGAGATGTTGGTGAGCTGGTTGCCCCCCAGGTTGAGCATCTTGAGGCGGCTAAGGCCCTTGAAGGCCACCCGGGGCAGCTCAGACAGCAGGTTGTCGTTGAGGTAGAAGTTCTCCAGGCGCAGGAGGTCCTGAAAGGACTCGTCGTGGATCACGTTGATGCGGTTCTCCTGGAGGTTCAGGTACCTGATGGGTTTTGGGAAATGAGAAGTGTGATTATCCACATCTAAAAAGAACAGGATAAGGAATTATCCAGACGAAGAGAGAAAGAAATGTTGGCTCAATGTTTGCTGCTCACCAAGAAGTTTGTCAAAAATCGAATCAAATCAAATTGTATTAGTCACATGCGCCGAATACAACAGGTGTAGACCTTACAGTGAAATGTTTACTTATGAGCCCCTAACCAACAATGCAGTTTAAAAAAAATACGGATAAGAATAAGAAATAAAAGTAACAAGCAATTAAAGAGCAGCAGTAAAATAACAATACGGTAGCGGCAACATTATGTACAAAATATGTACAAAAATAAGTTACAAACAATGCAAATAAATGAACAAAAAAAACACAATCGGTTGGGGAAACGTAAAACGTCAGCCTTCTTCTCCGGCGCCAATAAGATAATGCTAGTTATAATGTTTTGACATTATTTGTCTTTGCATCAATTTGGCTTCAAAGATTTTATAACTGTACAAATTTGACAAAGATCAACATGGTTGAAATGTTTAATGAACTTCTTGGCAAAAGCAGCCAACAGTGAACAGTCTGCCTTTCCTTTCTCTCTCTCTCTCTGAGTTACAGCTAGCTACCTACCTGAGGTTCCCCAGGCCCAGGAGAGAGTTATATGCCACTGCCTCAATCTTGTTCCTCTCCAGGTAGACGTGGGTCAGGTTCTCCATCCCGCGGAACGCTCCAGGAATCCTTCGGAAATTGTTCTGGAAGCAGAAGAGTTCCTTCAGAGCGTAATTTTCTAGAAAGATCCGGTCGGGCATGTTGAAGAGGTTACAGTCGGCCACGTCCAGTCGGACCAGGCGTTTGAGCCCGGTGAAGGTGCGGGTGTGGAGGTAACGGATGTACTCGTTGTGGGCCATCCTCAGTTCCACTAGGTTGGGCAAACCCTAGAGAATTATCATAATAATACATGTGTTAGTAGTATAATAATCATATATTCTTAACACTCCAAACTGTTCACGTACAGCAACAAGAGAAGTCAAAACATGATCAATAATACTGAAAAAATCCAATCAACCAAAAACTCAGAATATCAGGAGAGGAAAAGGACATCATCTCAAGCAAAAAGACAACTTGTAGTCTTGATTGTAATGGATCTCTTTTTGATTGTGTGTTTGTTAGGTATGTGTACAGTACATTTCCATTTCCATTTTACTAATTTAGCAGACTCTCCTATTCTTTAGCAGACTCAGTTGTAGTAAGTACATTTTCCCTCAATAAAATAGTTATTAGCAAAGTGCTAGTAGAAAAGGACAAGTGCAGTTTTTATAAAAGATTTTGGAATACAACAGTCAAGATGTTGCTGTTGACCTGACCAGTGGTGGAAAAAGTACCCAATTTTCATACTTGAGTAAAAGTAAAGATACCATAATAGAAAATGACTCAAGTAAAAGTGAAAGTCACCCAATAAAATACTACTTGAGTAAAAGTTGAAAAGTATTTTGTTTTAAATATACTTAAGTATCAAAAGTAAATGTAATTGCTAAAATATACTTAAGTATCGAAAGTTAAACTTAACGTATAAATAATTTCAAATTCCTTATGTTAAGCAAACCAGACAGCATCATTTGTTTTAGTTTTTCCGGATATGCAGGGGCACACTCCAACACTCAGACATAATTTACAAACGAAGCATGTGTTTAGTGAGTCCGCCAGATCAGAGGCAGTAAGGATGACCAGGGATGTTCTCTTGATAAGTGTGTGAATTAGACAATTTTCCTGTCCTGCTAAGCATTCAAAATTGAACAAGTACTTTTGGGTGTCAGGGAAAATATATGTGAAGTAAAAGTTGTAAAAATATAAATATTAATGTAAAGTACAGATACCCCAAAAAACTACTTAAGTATTACATTCAAGTATTTTTACTTAAGCACTTTACACCACTGCTGCTGACCTTGAAGGCCCCGGGGGTGATGAAGGAGATGTTGTTGTGGTCCAGGGACAGGGACCTGAGGGACGGCAGGGTACCAAAGGCCCTCTCAGACAGGAACTTAAGGCTGTTCTTGTCCAGGTTGATGGAGGACGCTTCACAGGGGAACTCCCGGGGCAGGTCGGGCAGGCCCGAGCGGTCACACAGCACACTGCAGCTCTTCTCCAGTGTGCATGTGCAAGAGGCTGGGCAGGAGCGTGCGCACGCCCACAGAGCCAGCGCAGCCTGGGGAAACAGGCACAGGACAGAGACTAGAGGGAGGAGAAGAGGATAAGAGAGAGCGAAAGAAATAGGAGAATGGAGGAGAGATACATATGGAGGAGTGATGGAGATAGAGGGGAAGGTATGAGAAAGTGAAAACAAGAGAAAGCAGAGGTTTGTTTATAATTACAAAGAGCTTTTTCTCAAAATGATAAATTGCCCAAAATGTCTCAAAATGAATTCAGCTGAATCCCAGATGAGTTTCTCAGAGAGACAGACAGATGGACGGCAGAGAAGGATTGGTTAATACTGCAGTGCAGATGAGAGGGGATTTCACAGACCCGATTTGAAAGTTTTAGGATTACGACTTTCATTCAGTAACCCTAACCTTATGTTACACAACGCAGATGTTGCAAAACAAACCATATCACTGATTAACAGATACATACTGTATGTCAAACTTAACCTTTTGCTTACATTCATCTCACCAAGTATGAGTATTTTGTGGGTGGATTCAAATAAACATGGTAGTGCATAGGAATATACAGTGGTTATAAACATCAGCTTTTTATTAGAGATACTGGTGCGCTTTTACTGAAGGAAGATAGGACTAGGTTGCTCCTAAAGCTCAGAAAAAAAGTTGGCATCTGCTTGCTAAGGCCCAGCAATCATAATTATTATAATCATTATAATTATTGACAAGTGAAAATTACCACTACAGTGTATATTAGAATCACATTGTAGAGGGGATATGATCTGCAATGTTCCCTCTGCCCAGATTAAAGTGGTGTTGTGAGTAAATGTGTGCCAGGGCACAGGGTGGAGGCAGTGATGATTTGATAAGGGAGTCACACAGCACAGTGGCCTGACAGCTAGGCCTGTTCTCATGGTTCTAACATCATGCCAAACCAGACCGCTGTGAAGTCAAATAATGATGTGATTAAGACAGAACAACTCAGATTAGGGATGAGTTAATACAACAATAGGACTGGGATTTTACCCTCTCATCCAGCTACAGTAAGGCTGCTGGGAGTTTAACGGCAGATTTTAATTTGATCAATCAATAAAATCTCTCCAGATTAAGGGCCACTGTTCAATCAAACCCAGTATCCAGGGTTTTCGTGGGGGGTTGGTGGGCATGTTTGGATTAATGGACTGGAAATAGAATAGGCATCTAATAATAGTCTGGAAATAGATGGACTGGAATTACTGAATTGGAAATAGAATTTGCATCTAATGTTAGTCTGTTGTATATCTATTAGAATAATGTAACGTGATTCAAGAGAAGATGTTCAGAACATGAGGATCATCAGTAGACATTTCAATAAGAAATTTGAAACTTTGTGTGAGAACATTTGTTTTTGGATTCATATGCTCAACCACACAATGTTTACAATGTAAAATAAAAATAAACACCAGAGCATGTATAGCCTACCATTTTATGACTCATTCCTGAAGCTGTGCCTGGCTGTGTTACTAACATGTCACCATAGGCTTTTCTAGCCTCTTTTCCAAGCCCATTAACCTCAAAGAATCCATGGATACCATGGATCATTTAACTATTTGATTTTGAATTTTAAGACCCATGTAGGTATCCCAAAAAATATATACAAAAATAATTTGATAAAATATAGAATTTGGTCTTTACTAATATAGTTCACTGAAACGCATTGAATAACACATTCATAAATAGCAATGCAGAGAGTCCAAAAATAAATCATAAGGAATAAGGTTTTGAAGTGTCTGTCCTATATCTAGGAGATATTTCTTTTTAAATCAGGAAAAATCTTTATTTTTTGGGACACATATTTAATCCCTTTTTTTAATGGCACAAAACTAATTCCATGCATCTTTTAAAACGGTACCGGGTTACCTTCAGAAGTCCACTTGTGGGGGTCATAGAGTAAAACTTTCCATGGAGTGGTCATTTTAGTTTTGTAGGCCAAACCGTTCGGATGTTACAGACGTTTTCGTGAGAAGAACGATTTTCGGGATGTCTCCTGGTCTGACAAACAGCTCTGTAGCTCCACCACTTTCTACAGCAGATGTTTTTTTTGTATTGGCTGCATCTCAATCCACCACAGATCCGGAAGGGATGCGGTATATTGAGATGCAGCCCATACCAAAAAAACAGATACCTATAGTTTAAACAGATGGATTTTGAGGGGGATTTTCTATTATGTTAATTGATTGATGTGCGTCAATCGACTCTTAAGGAGGGGACGATCTGGGATTGATACATACATTTCTGGGCTTGAAAATGAATTATATTTTGAAGAATATAACTTATAAATGCCTCATGAGCTTAGTTCAACATTCGTACTCTATCACAACCCAAAATATAAGTTGGTTTTCACTCCATTGCATCACTCCATTGCAACAGCCTTGGTTTCTCAAATGACTGCCTCGCCTGGTTCACCAACTACTTCTCAGATAGAGTTCAGTGTGTCAAATCGGAGGGCCTGTTGTCCGGACCTCTGGCAGTTTTTATGGGGGTGCCACAGGGTTCAATTCTCGGGCCGACTCTTTTCTCTGTATACCTCAATGATGTCGCTCTTACTGCTGGTGATTCTCTGATCCACCTCTACGCAGACGACACCATTCTGTATACTTCTGGCCCTTCTTTGGACAGTGTTAACAAACCTCCAGACGAGCTACAAATACCTAGGTGTCTGGTTAGACTGTAAACTCTCCTTCCAGACTCACATTAAGCATCTCCAATCCATTAAATCTAGAATCAGCTTCATATTTCACAATAAAGCATCCTTCACTCATGCTGCCAAACATACCCTCGTAAAACTGACTATCCTATCGATCCTTGACTTGGATGTAGTCTATCACAGTGCCATCCGTTTTGTCACCAAAGCCCCATATACTACCCACCACTGCGACCTGTATGCTCTCGTTGGCTGGCCCTCGCTTCATATTCGTCGCCAAGCCCACTGGCTCCAGGTCATCTATAAGTCTTTGCTAGGTAAAGCCCCGCCTTATCTCAGCTCACTGGTCACCATAGCAGCACCCACCCGTAGCACGCGCTCCAGCAGGTATATTTCACTGGTCATCCCCAAAGCCAACTCCTCCTTTGGCTGCCTTTCTTTCCAGTTCTCTGCTGCCAATGACTGGAACGAATTGCAAAAATTACTGAAGCTGGAGACATATCTCCCTCACTAACTTTAAGCATCAGCTGTCAGATCAGCTTACCGATCACTGTACCTGTACACAGCCCATCTGTAAATAGCCCACCCAACTACCTCATCCCCATATTGTTATTTATTTATTTTTTTGCTCCTTTGCACCCCTGTATCTCTACTTGCACATTCATCTTCTGCACATCTATCACTCCAGTGTTTAATTGCTAAATTGTAATTATTTGCCACTATGGCCTATTTATTGCCTTACCTCCCTAATCTTATTACATCTTACTACACACACTGTATATAGATTTTTCTATTGTGTTATTGACTGTACATTTGTTTATCCCATGTGTAACTCTGTGTTGTTTGTGTCGCACTGCTTTGCTTTATCTTAGACGGGTCGCAGTTGTAAATGAGAACTTGTTTTCAACTGGCCTACCTGGTTAAATAAAGGTGAAAAACAAATAATAATAATAATAAAATCTACAGCCCCATATGAATTTGGGAGTGGTTATATTTCTCCAGCCCCATCCATCAGCTGTTTACCAAGAAAGTGGAGGGGTGTGCGCTTTGTTGTTGTTTGAATCCCAGATTGCCACTTTAAACATACCCACAACTCTTTATTGAGTTATCTTAGTCTTTTGATAGAGGCAATCACTGACCTGACATGACTGTATTTAGCTATGTTTGTTTTTCATCTATCCACACTTTCTAAGTATTCAAACAGGTTTTTAGAAACAGTGATTAACAGACAGTGTAGATATGAGTGAGAGACTGACCTGTTAAAGCCATGAAAATCATCCCTGCAGTCTCTCATCTGGGACATGACAGGATTAAAGAAGATCTGAAACCACACACACAATTCTGTTAAAACACATCAACACTGTATCAGGTTAGATCTGCTTATGATGCTTAGAGATGTTGCTACGTATTAATATGTTAATATTGTTATATACATGGAGCAATCTAAAAGTAGTGTTGTTCATTATTTACATATAATTACAGTCATCTTATTATAATGTTTAAATATAAAATGTGTATTTACAAATGTGAATAAATACCTTAACTAATACAATTATTTACAAACAGTTTACTAATAGTTAACAAAATATCTATTCATTTCATATTCGCAGTTTACAAGCAGTGTACAAAAAAAAAACAGGTTGGCATTTTAGTAAAGGGCCAAAGAAACAGCATTAAAATAGGTAACAATTCAAATCAAATCAACACAAACACATGACCCGTCAAAAGTTACAAAACACAAGCAATTAAACCATTTCTAAGGACATTTTGCATTATAACATCAGCATGGAGGCAAACCAAAATGCCATTTAGAAATTCTGCGAATAAATAGTGTGACAAAGCACTTATATAATTCTGTCATAATTATGGCAGGACTGTAAAAAGTATTAAAATACCATAAAACACACAACGTGTTCTTACCTGTCAATCATGTCTGACACTTGTGTCCATGTGTGATCCAAGTGTCCTCCTATCCATCCATCTGTCTGTCCATCCATCCTGCCAGTCAGTCAGCAGAGATCCCTCCCACATACTGAACAGGCGAACAGGTCCTGTCTGATGGAGGCAGAGTGTGTGTGTGTGTCTGTGTCTGGGAGTACAAATATATGCGAGTACATTTGCATGAATGTGTGTGGTTTGATAAGTGTGAGTACACCTGTGTGTGTGTGTGTGTGTGTGTGTGTGTGTGTGTGTGTGTGTGTGTGTGTGTGTGTGTGTGTGTGTGTGTGTGTGTGTGTGTGTGTGTGTGTGTTCCTGCACTTAAACCACAGCAACCATCATTAAAACCTGTGTGCGTGCATATTATTCATGTGTGTACTTATCCAGTCAGCGTGTGCTTATGTATGACTGCTTCATCACTAACTACACACCACACATACATTCCCAAAAGCCCATCTCTTAATGGCAAATCCCCTGGAAGGAGAGAGAGATGGAGGGATGGATGGAGAAACGGAGGGATGGATGGAGAAACAGGGATTAACAGAGGGGTAAAGCAGTACTCTACGCTAACAGCACAGCCAGGCCTGTAACCCAGCAGCATACAGCACAACTCAGATTACACTAGTAGCTCAAATCCCTTTACACCACCTTCAGACACACACACACACAGAATTCTTCAGGACAAATGGATCCACATCCGTTCACATGGATCAGTGACCCATTAGTGGTGCAGTTGACCAGTAGGCCCATATCGACAAGATCCATTTTTCTATCATACAGTACACTTCCATCTTCCCTGTTAATCTCATGATAAATGTCCAAGAATACATAATTCTATTATATCCACAAGTTCATCAAGGAGAACAAGTTGTCAAATCTAGGCTTCCTATTCGTCCAGAACATCCAGGAAAATCGGCCAGGATGCTTTCCACCTCTTATAACCTAAGAGGTCAGAGGTCATCAATCAGTGCGGATGCTCTTAAACAGGATCTTAACCATCAATTTGGGGTCAGATTACCCTAACTCAAATCCCATGCTTCTGGCATGTGGATCTATAACCAGTAGATCCACTCACTGGGCACACCATGTCATTTCAACGTGAACCATCAGATCCTCTCCACCCTCCCAGGGTTGGGCATCTCAGGCTCGACACACTCCTGGATTGCGTTCTACCTGGCAGGTCGTTCCTACCAGGTGGTGTGGAGAGGATCTGTGTCTGCACCACCCTGGTGCTTGTCATAACAGTGGAGTCCTTCCCATCTTCCAAAAACATCTGTCATACTATTTCAAGAGTATCTTAAATAACTCTCAGTAACCTCAAAATGTGGCCATGGATGTGTTACTAATTTTCATGTTGAATTAGATTTTACTGTAAAATAGCCTCAGCTTTAAGCTATTCACTGTATTACAAAAGCAATAGTGAATTGTGTTTGGTTGACAAGGCAAACAAATATCAACATTTAAAGGAGATGTAACTACTGCTTGGATAGTTCCATCTGAGCCACTGGCTTAGATGCTTTTAACTTGTGTTTTTGGTTGAGTTGGAGACAAGTTCATAGGCTATTTATTGTGGGACTAAATCAAATCAAACTTTAAATGCACTTTAAATAACGTTTGATTTAGTCCTTTACTTTAACTTTGCTTTTTGGTAGAGATGGAGACGTGAATCCAACATATCAATTATACATTTACAGACCAAGTGGAATT
The DNA here is from genome assembly GCA_003317085.1 of Hucho hucho. Lineage (NCBI taxonomy): Eukaryota > Metazoa > Chordata > Actinopteri > Salmoniformes > Salmonidae > Hucho > Hucho hucho. The sequence continues at coordinate 80,032 of QNTS01002170.1, read as the reverse complement.
AAAGCCAGACTCAGTGGCACAGATGAAACTATTCAAACAGATCTCCTTCAAATGTCAATATGTGGTTGCGTTGACAACCAGACAAAATTCAATCTCACTGAATATCATTATGTTTGAAATCAACCAGATCTTGTAACCCTATTGTCTATTTTTAGTTGAATTCTGGGTTTAATTGAAACAATAGCTGTTGATGACTTTGCAAATGTTATATATACACTTAACAAAAATACAAGCGCAGCATGTAAAGTGTTGGTCTCATGAGTTGAAATAAAAGATCCCAGAAATTCACTCAGATTTTGAGCACAAATTTGTTTACATCCCTGTTAGTGAGCATTTCTCCTTTGCCATTGCCAAGATAATCCATCCACCTGACAGTTTTGGCATATGAAGAAGCTGATTAAACAGCATGATCATTACACAGGTGTTGGGGACAATAAAAGGTCACACTAAAATGTGCAGTTTTGTCACACAACACAATGCCACAGATGTCTCAAGTTTTGAGGGAGCGTGCAATTGGCATGCTGACTGCAGGAATGTCCACCAGAGCTTTTTCCAGAGAATTGAATGTTAATTTCTCTACCATAAACTGCCTCCAATGTCGTTTTAGAGAATTTGGAAGTAAGTCCAACCGGCCTCACAACCGCAGACCACGTGTGGGCGAGTGGTTTTCTGATGTCAGTGTGGTGAACAGAGTGCCCCATGGTGGTGATGGGGTTATGGTATGGGCAGGCATAAGCTATGGACAATGAACCCAATTGTATTTTATCAATGGCAATTTTAATGCAGAGAAACCGTGATGAGATCCTGAGGCCCATTGTCGTGCCATTCATCCGCCACCATCACCTCATGTTTCAGCATGATAATGCACGGCCCCATGTCGCAAGGATCTGTACACAATTACTGGAAGCTTAAAATGTCCCAGTTCTCCCATGGCCTGCACACTCACCAGACGTCACCCATTGAGCATGTTTGGGATGCTCTGGATCAACGGGTACGACAGCTTTTTGCAGTTCCGGCCAATATCCAGCAACTTCGCTCAGCCATTGAAGAGGAGTGAGACAACATTACACAGGCCACAATCAACAGCCTGATCAACTCTATGTGAAGATGTATCGCGCTGCATGAGGAAAATGGTGGTCACACCAGATACAGACACCAGTTTTCTGATCCAAGCCCCAACAGATTCATATCTGTATACACAGCCATGTGAAATTCATAGGGTTTAAATGAATTTATTTCAATTGACTGATTTCCTTAGTAGAAAGAGGAAAGGAAGCGCTACTAAGGTATCCAATAGTAAATGTTGGTAGACAGGTGCTCTTTGGTAAATGGGGTGAATTGGTCATCAAAAATGTAAGAAGGACCAAGGCACTCTTCATATAATTAATTAAAATGCCTTTATTGGTATGGCATGTTCAATAGAAACAAAGTTTTTAAAAACAGACGCATTTCGCCTGCATGGCCTTTGTCAGGGACGAAGGCCATGTTTACTTATCCAGTCAGCGTGTGGTTATGACTGCTTCATCACTAACTACACCACACACACATTCCCAAAAGCCATCTCTTAATGGCGAATCCCCTGGAAGAGACCGAGGGAACAGTAATTCAGGAAAATCTTTGAAATTGTGTTGTTTATATTTTTAAATCAGTGTATTTAGTTAAGTGGATATCCCTCAACAATAATTCTCACACTAAATATCATTACTAAGCAGGGCTGAGCTTGGTTAAAACTCTGGATGGGAGACCAAAAGGTATCAAGATGTTTTTTGAAGACCACAGGAACAAATTCAACAAGTTTAGTCTATGATGAAAGTTGGTTAACATGACAATCCTGTAGATGAAATGTCAACCTTTAAAACAAATTGATGACTTTCTTCAAATTCAGTGTATTGTCCCACAAACATTCCATGTTACAAAACATTAACAAATTAGGCAAAAATAACATTGAATCAACTAGTTTCTGCCCAGTGACTTGATCACATCCCGGTTTAGGAGGCACAAAACAGGACAAATGTTTGAGAAACAGGGCCAAGGGATTCTACCTGAACTTGCCCAATAAGGCTCATCTTAAATTGTACCGTGCAAAACGTTTAGCTAATTTGTGCATAGAACACGACCCTGATTTGACAAAGACAAACAGGAAATCCAAAAATAAGACAAGTGGCAGGGTTTGTTTTTAATGAAATCTATTTTTTTTTTTTTATTAAGATTTTTTCTTTTCTTCAAAAGAACTGAAGCCTATCAAATCTCAACCAACGCCAACTTCGCAGCTCCTCTCTGCCGCAAACACTCCAGGCAACAGCCTGTCCTACATTTATAACAAATCTTATAAAACATGCTTACATTTTATAATAAGGTACTTTTGCATTCAAACTTTTTATTTTGGTAAAATCATTACAATAGTCACACAGCCAAGTCTTTCCCCATGCAGTGCATTAGCCTCTAAGCTAGTACAGAAAGTCCACATCTAAACACCTGTGTAAGTCTCAGGGCACTGAGCAAGTAAATGGTGGTCATCGCATAGTCATCCTGTGGTCAGGCTAGTTAATGTCCTGCTACGGTGGGGGACACTACTGCAGCGGAGACCTGCTCAATGCTCTGAGGGAAAACAATTACTACAGGTGCCATATGCAAATGCAACAGAATAAACCACATGTTCGTTTAAGATTGCCATGTGCCAGACATTCACTGGAACAAAAAAAAAAGTATAGGTCTAATTAGAATACAGAGTTAAACACAATGCACACAATTGGACAATCCCGTGCACTTTTGCACTGGTACGTTTAGGAAAATTAGCTTTTGCTCTTTTGAGAACTTTAATTCCAAACCTTGGCATGTCTGTTTAATTCCATTTTACTTTTGAAGGCCAATCAGACTATCTAGCTAGTATTTAGATATGTCAGGGCCCAAGGCCTCGAAACAACTGTGGTTATTATTATTATTGACAGAGTCCAATATGTCTTAAACATTAAAAAGCTCACACTACCCCGAAATATACATTTCACGCATACAGGTGACATTCAACATTCAAGTGCCAGTGTTTGTTACCGTCTTTTGGTCAAGTTTCTTGAAACTTTCAAAGAACCACTTTGAGGCTTAGAAAAATAAATATTTCTCAAAAATGCTTAATAAATTACACAAAACTAGCAGCAAAAGTAGAATCTAGAAATCTGTGTGCAAATGGCTAAATTCCAACTGCTTAATCCCCTGGTCCCAAAAAAATCCTGGTTAAATGTTGAGAACCCTTCCCCTTTGTAAACAAGCTGCGTTTTCCCCCACAATCTCCTCGAACAATATTTGGAAGCTTAAAGGACACGTATTCAAGACATTTATATAAAACTCTAGATGTGCAATAAAATAACTTCTGTAAAACTTGATGGGCACGACAACAAACGAGGGCCTACACACAAACTCAAGTAGCACCATTCAAATCAAAGTTCTCAAACACTGTCAGTGCATCCACTTTTTAAGTTCATCAATTTAAAAAGTTTTCAAAGGCACAACACACTTGAGAAGAAACGTAGCGCACTTAGAGATCGCCAAATGCCCCTTCTCTCCTCGGCTGCTCCTCTTTGAGTGGAAAAGCCTTGACTGGCCATTCGGTACCAGAGCTTTATACACATCTAAAGCAGACAAACCCCCAGAGGAGTTGACAGTACGTATATATACCAGAAGGGGACAAAAGTTGCCCAGCTTTGACCACCTCCACAAGGAGCAATGGAAACCAAAGCAATGTTGGCGCACTGAACTTGAGCCCTAACCCCTGACCACCCCATGACACCAGCCCAGGGCACAACTGTCCTACTCTGAACAGTCCATATGCTTTGACTGGTTAACCCTTAGTGATGGACTGCTCCCGTCTCTGACAGATGAACCATGCCTCCAACGCAGCTTGAAAAGAGAAAAGGGTTGTAATTAAGTTAAGCCTGCGACTCAGTTCATTTGTCTTATATCTCCTTGACCAAAAAACAAAACACTAGCATGCGTAGAATACCGGCTCCACCGCTCGGTCAACTGTAAGACGGTTTAACGTTAACGTCGCGCCACACTGTGCCCTCCCCACGCTGTGCCCTCCCCACGCTGTGCACCCCCCCTCCCCCCCGACGCTGTGGTCCTTATGGAGCCATTTTGAACTTCACTTCCAAGATAGCGCCATTTTTTGTTACAGGTGTGGAGAAACATTTCACTCAAATCAAAAAAACAATTTTTCAAATACTGAGCATGTGCCCACTTCAAAATGTTTGGAGTTTAAGTAAAAACAAAACACCGCCCAGTTAATGTAGCTAGCGTTTAGTTAACTTTACTAGCTGCCATAACACTGTCAAGTCAATAGATGTGGAGTAACAAGTTACAACATTTGAGTGTTTGCGTTGTTTGAATTAAACCCCAGTGTGCGTTTGTTAGCACTGAGCTTAATGACTTTACGTGTTAAGAGATCTGGAATGGCTTTTCAAAAGACTACCGTATCCTTTATAGAGGAGCCTATCCAGGATAGAGTGAGCAAAAAAAGAAAAAGTAATCGAACTCTTCGTCCCTTAAAGATTAGAATACAGTTCTATTAGCCACACTAGGAGTACGGCCCAGTGATGTCAGATGCTACAGTGATGTTAGTTGTTGGAACTCTGGGTTGAACCCGAGAAAAGGCTACATGATGTCACTGCGACAATTTTGAAAGGTTCAAATGGATTCATGACTGGAACGAGCCACAATGCCCCAGTGTTTGCCAAGGTTTGATTAAGTACAAGCTGTTTTTTTTCTTCTATGCTTCTTTTTTCACCAAATAAATAACAATAATTCAGAGCTCTTGGCCACATTCATTTGGTGAAATGACACAGAATTAGTCCTGTCTAAATTCAAAAGGCACAGTACATTAACATACAAATGATCCTCAGGTTATTCTTTGTTTCTTTTCCGTTTATACAAAGAAAGGATTTGCCGTTTTGGTCGGAGTTGCTATATCAGACCATACATGTCAGCACTCCTTTTATCTGAAAAGTGTGCAAATCTCTGCTCTTCTCCAATAGATTGGCGCTGCTCTGGTTGTCTTGGCGTTGCGTCTTGCTCCTTGTGAGAGAAGCGAAGGGGCAGAGAATCACAGTGTGTGCAATGTACTGTGTGTCAGTGAAACTACACAGGGTTGAGTGACTGGGTAGGGGGTGTTTTAGTCTGGCGTGGTCAACATGTGGTTTCCGTGAGAGGATGAGTTTGGTTGGCGTTGCAACCCGTTTGCAATGGCGACTAGTTGCCCCACCAGTCGGTTCCACTACCGGAGTGGCTGTAGTTGCCACCGTAGCCAGCGTCGTTACCACCATAAGAGTTCCCGACTCCAAAGCCACCTGGGAAGGACAGGTGTCAAATGGATAAGTCCAATAAATTCAGTAATTCCAATTGTTCTAAAAACTGCAGAGATCTCCCCTCACACATGATTGAAACCTTCATCCCAAAAGATCATGATAAAAACTCAAGGGACATTTAGAATGGTTCTGAAGAGGGCCTAGATCTGCACAGGGCCTAGCTCTTACCTCCACCGAAGCCGCCACGACTTCCTCCTCCGTGACCCCCAGTGCGAGGGCCGCCGCGTCCACCACCACCACCTCCAAAGCCACCACCGCCGGGCGTCTGGCGGTAGTCCCTGGCACCAAATCCACCAGAGGAAAACCTAGCGGAGGGAGAGAAGAAAAGTTGATGCACAGAACATGTAGTTAGAATTCTCCTTTCTTGAGAATATCTTTGATCTAAATTCAACATAAGTGGTCCATTAACTTCCCTGAAAAGGTGTGTGAGAGTATGTACCTCTTGGAGCGTCCACGTCCCGTGTTGCCCTTGTGCTGGTTCTCATAACCCAGGCTCTCCAGCCAGGAGGGTACTTCCTGCTTGGCCTCCACCAGGATGTCCAGCAGGTCTTTGGTGATGTTGCTGTTCTTGTCGTTAAAGAACGACGTGGCCAGACCTACACGCAGACGAGAGGACAGGGCTCAATACGCTACACACAGAGTTCTTGAGTGTAATACTTGAAGGCTTCTTAAAAACAATTCATGCAGTGTGAGATCTTAAGTAATAGTGGTTTTAGTGCTTATCTGGAGTTAATCTTGTTTCTTAGCATCCCAGTCATATGAGAAGTGATAACCGACACTGTTGTTCACAGGCACCCCAACCTTCCATTAAACGTGCACCAGCGGGCCTCCAGAGTGGCGCAGTGGTCTAAGGCACTGCATCATAGTGCTAACTGTGCCACAAGAGATTCTGGGTTCGAGTCCAGCCTCTGTCGCAGCAGGCCGCGACCGGGAGACCAATGGGGTGGCACACAATTGGCCCAGCATCGTCAGGGTTAGGGGAGGGTTTGGCCGGCAGGGATGTCCTTATCCCATCGCGCACTAGCGACTCCTGTGGTGGCCCGGGCGCAGTACCTTCTGACAGTCGCCAGGTGTACAATGTTTCCTCTGACATATTGGTGTGGCTGGCTTAAGGGTTAAGTGGGCATTGTATCAAGAAGCAGTGCAGCTTGGTTGGGTTTCGGAGGACGCACGGCTCTCGAATTTCACCTCTCCCGAGTCCGTACGAGAGTTTCAGCGATGAGACAAGATTAACTACCAATTGGATACCAATTGCAGAGCCACGCAAGGCGATCGCATCATTCTCATCATACAACCAACCAGATTTCAGACTGACAACAGAACTGGATACACAAGGTGATTGACAAAGGAACACATGACCTAGCCATCACTAACAATATGATGCAAATCGAGGGCTAATTTAGTATTTTATCCATTTAGTCAGGGTCATGTTAATTATGCAGCAAACATAAGAAAGCTCATTCCTGTTTTTCGCAGCAAAACGTTCTACAACTTTTTCTTCACATACCCTTATGAACAGGACCAAGGTGTGTTAGAGATGGGCCGGGACAAAATCCTAAACACAACCCACCCCTACATGACATACACAGTAAATATATGTCAAACACTAGTCCCACTCACCCAGGTTCCCCACACGACCGGTTCGACCAATACGGTGGACGTACTCCTCGATGTCACTGGGCAGGTCAAAGTTGATGACGTGCTTGACGTTGGAGATGTCCAGACCACGAGCAGCCACCTGGATGAGAGACAGAACAGGCAGTCAGTCACAGAGGGAAACACTATTCAACTGGCAAGACGAAAAAACTGTTCATGTGGTAATCAACGTTTCGGATGTAGCTACAATACATTTGGATGCATGCAAGATTAAAGGGGAGAATGACAACTACTTCTATGTTGACAGAGTGCGAGTGTGTTGTCGTACCGCGGTGGCCACCAGAATGGGGCAGCGTCCGGAGCGGAACTGGTTCAGCGCCTCCTCTCTGTCTCTCTGGGAGCGGTCTCCATGGATACTTGTGCAGGCGTAGCCCTCGCGGTACAGGAAGTCCTCCAGGGCATCCGCTCCCTTCTTGGTTTCCACAAACACCAATGTCAAAGACTCCTTACCTAGAGAGCGGGAGAGAGAGACCGAAAGAAACCGTTCTCAGCTCACAGGCTATGAGTGGGATTAAGACTTTAGACACTGGGGAGATGGGAGCACGAAGTCAAAACATAGCAGGTGATGTGCCCGACCTCGTCACCGTGGTGCAAATACACAAAATGCAACTGGAAAATGGAGACCAGGGGGTGCAGAAGCGGCTTTGCTTTCACTGACAACCATTAAAATGATTGTTTCTGTTTGACGGAGTTTATATGACATATCAGAATCAGCCGATTGTCCCATAACTCACAATGTCTTCACAGCTATTTGGAATGGTACTATAGGAGTAGCGTCATTGTTTTATCTAGTGGACTAACACGGCATTAATGGCTATCAGAGAAAACACTCGACAGTGAAACTGGATGGTGGTGGTATGGGGATGTGGTGATGGGGGGGGGGCATTGATATTCTCTGATGATCCTATGCCTGTTCAGCATTCAGTGGCAGATAGGCCACTGGTATGGTTGGCATGGCAACACTGAACGATGGGAGTCCAGGACCAGGTTTGTAAAATGCATCCCGTTTTCCTGATCTGTTTTGATAGGTGAAGGATAACATCGTATGGCATGGAAGCCAAACATTCATCTATCCAGTCATGTTTTATCAAAGATATCACTCCTTCCGTGAGGTTGTCTTTTCTAAGTATTCAAAACAGGGCTAGGATATCTACACGCATGTCCACCTCTTAGGGCCTGGTTACCATGGTGATGAAGTTGTCTGCTTGCTTTGGTCCTAGCGTCCTGTGACATCTAGGCTATTTGTTCATCTCCACGATAGACTGTTTTACTAGTTGCCAAGGAAACGTTGGCACTTCGGGACTGCTAACGCTTATGCACAAGATAATTGGTTTGGAAGATGCTGCACCAAATGCTAATACAGAGGGGTTTGTGTGTCTTTATTTACCATAGACGGACTCAACCTATACAAGACGTAACTGTGTGACTAACAGAAGGTGTGGCTCAGTTTCCAAACAGCCCAACGTGTTCTTAAAATCTTCCTACCCATGTGGAGTGTGTGCGCGCAAGTGTGTTGAAAATCATTCAAGACAGTAACACCAAGCCAGAAACTCTTTTCTCCAAAAAGAGAGCATAGGAAAATTTGTTTAAAAGCAACAAGCTGTGCTCCACTTAGAAACCTCTTGAGGGTTACAAGTGTTACTGCTGTTTCAAATGACAAGGCTGGCCAACCCTGGTCCTGGAGAGACACTATGGTGTCATTTACACTCAAATTGGTGTCTTTGCATTGGGCTGGAAAAAAAGCCTGCACACCACAGCTCTCCATAACCTGGAGTTGCCCACCCATGACCTGGAGTTGCCCATCCCGGAACTAAGGGCAGGATTCCCTTGGCCCTGAGACTACAAGCTTTATTTCTGGCCCAAAAGCTCCTATGAGAAATTATGAAAGGAGAAAGAGGGATGTGGGGAGGATGAGGAGTGGGATGTTTGCCAGTTGGGAGGGTCAGACTGGGGGTTATAAGTACCATAATAATACTTACCAGGTGTCACTGCAGCCTCCTGAACATCAGGAGCGTCACTGGGAATGACTAGATAAAATCAAACCGCCCAGCAAAGTAAACCAAAGGCAGTGTGGAGCAACGTAATACTTAACAGATATGTGATAAATAGCACTTTCCCATCAACCACCCTCTGTTTCACCCAGAGGAGAATGGTGAAGGTTCATCATACCAAATAGTTTAGGAGACATCGTGGTGTCCATGTGGACGTTCATTTACTTTGGGAAGACAGACTAACAGGTGGCTGCGGGTGGGGCAAGGGAAAAGGCTAACAATGTACCCTCTTAGATAAAAACTTCAGCAAGTGTTATGATTTAGTTTCAATCTGTGACTGAACGTTATACATATGTTTAGGATGGAGTTTGGTTTGTTTGTGAGTGTGTGTGTTAATAGTTTGAGTGTTACAGGGTAGAGTTGGTGTCTTCGTGTTCCTTACCTGTAGCGTTGAGCAGGTCCAGGAGGAAGGACCTCTTGTCACCGTCCTCCACCCACACCACCTTCTGAGTGATGTTTTCAGAGGTGGAGCCCACACGGCCCACCGCCAGGAAGATATAGTCCTCCAGGAAGTCACGCGCCAGCATCTACATAGTCAGAAACACACAGTCAGAAAAACACCAAGGGTTTGACTCAGTTTCTCAAGCTTTCGTCACTACTGGGGTGTGTTTACCTGAATCTCCTTGGGAAAGGTAGCGCTGAACATCATGGTCTGGCGGATGCCTTTAGGGGGCATGGTGTCCTGCTCCACGATGCGTCTGATCTGGGGCTCAAAGCCCATGTCCAACATCCTGTCAGCCTCATCCAGCACCAAATAGCTGACGGGACGACAGAAACAGACAGCTCGTAAGCACCAGCCAGCCCGTTAGCACTAATTAGCACCAGCCAGCCCGTTAGCACTAATTAGCACTAGCCAGCCCGTTAGCACTAATTAGCACTAGCCAGCCCGTTAGCACTAATTAGCACTAGCCAGCCCGTTAGCACTAATTAGCACTAGCCAGCCCGTTATCCATATATTTATATGTACATACTCATATTCATTCCTTTACTCGTGTGTATAAGGTAGTTGTTGTGAATTTGTTAGATTACTTGTTAGATACTACTGCATGGTCGGAACTAGAAGCACAAGCATTTCGCTACACTCGCATTAACATCTGCTAACCTTGTGTATGTGACAAATAAAATTTGATTTGACTAATTATCACTAGCCAGCTCGTTAGCAATAATTAGGACTAGCCAACTCCTTAGCACTAGCGCCTGTCCCACTTACTTGCAGTAGTCGAGGCCAATCTTGCCCCTCTCCATCATGTCCACCAGGCGTCCAGGTGTGGCCACCAGAAGGTGACAGCCTCGCTCCAGGTCTCTGATCTGCTGGCCGATGTCAGCCCCTCCGTACACAACGCAGGGACGCACGCGGGAGCGGTACGCAAACTACAGGGGGAAGACATACAGGACCATTCAGAACCCTAGTACTGCCCATAACTCACTATTAACCATTAGCATTTTGTTGTCTTTGGAGTATTGTTCTATAGCACATGTTACAGTCACATCTGCCTGCAGAACACTCAGATTACATAGAACCTGATGCCAATCCATTTCAACATGATAGTGTACCAATGATTGAGGATAGAACCAGAAGACGAGAAACATTCTGGTACCGAAGACATAGCACTGGGCATTTTGTTCCTCCATACACACGAGGAAACAATGTGCATGCCAAGAATAGAGGTCGATATTTTCTTAATCTAGCTGCAATCACTCAACATGTTCGTAATCAGCAACCTTCAAGTCAAGGGGTCCATGTTCCTTAGCCACCACTAGGCTACTCTACTATTACACTCACTACAAGATCATTCATGTTCTGTCCATGGTGTATTTAGCCCATACCTTTCTGGACTCTTCGTATATCTGCAGGGCCAGTTCTCTGGTGGGAGCCAGGACCAGGGAGAGGGGATACTGCTTACGGCGCCCATATTTACCACTGTCCTGTGGAGGGAAACGACACACAGAATAAATAAATAGCACACGAGCAAGTCAGGGGGGCAATTGAATTGGTGTCACAGAAAGGTTTCAGAAACTCAACGCTGCAGGCTGGTCGTGTGTGTGTACCTGTCCGTTCTTGGCAGCCGCTGCAGCGTCTCCAGGCCCCTGTGTGTAGATCTGGCTCAGCACTGGCACCAGGAAGGCTGCAGTCTTACCCGAGCCTGAGGAGAGGAACATTCAGTCTTTTACTCATTACAATAATCCTTCATTTTCACTTCAAAATGTCAAACAAAAAACAATGTTTGCAAAGTTACACAAACCACAACTATGTACATGGACTTCTTTTAACAAATTGCACTGAACTTGCACATTTACTTGAACAGCGCAGATGCAGAGTTTGGTAACAGAATGATAATTTGCGTTGTCATTCAGTTATCAAACATTGCTTCTGCACTGTTCTTCAAGTAAGTGTTTTAGTAACATTTTTAAAAGTAGTCCTTTGTGCATAGAGTTTTATGATTTGTTAAACTTTGCAATCATTGGTTTTAATTCAACATACATTTTAAAGTGAGCAGCATCACTCATTGTGGATCTTCATTCATTCAGTCCCATACCAGTCTGAGCGCAGGCCATGAGGTCTCTCTTAGACTTAATGACAGGGATAGCGTATTTCTGGACGGGGGTGGGCCGCGTGTAGTGGGTCAGGGCAATGTTACTCATGATGATCTCCCCCATGTCCACATCATGGAACTGAAATAGCAAAACACAGTTTAGTTTTGGATCACTTCTACGCTGTTGACTTTTGTCAATAAGAATAGCTTCAACATTTTCCATACACAGCATTTCCCTTGATTTACATGACAACTTGTAGCAGTAAAGCCAGTGATACGACTTACACTATCGATGTGTGGCGGGCAGTTGGCGCCAGTGGCCTCCACGGGAATGTCATCGTATTTCTCAAAGTTAATACCAGTGTTGCCGCTTGAGAACAGCTCCCTGGATGAGCGGAGAGGAAAAAGATAGCTTGGGTTAGAGGACGTCACAGACTTGATTTCCAAACCAACGTTATAACAGGACTCTTCAAAAGCCAAACTGAATATTGCACACTACCAGCTTTAAGAATGAGACTAAGACCGATGTAAGATCAATATTGTTGAGTATGCTTAAGTCCTAGACACTGGTTTTGGTCAATTTAAAAGAGTGAGACTCACGCTTCCAGGCGTTCGTTGGCAGGGCTGGGTTTGGACCAGTCCTCGTCATCCCTGGAGTCTTCCTGCCAGCGGTTGTTACCACCACCACCATAACCTCCACGCTGATAACTACAACAGACCCCCACACTTTTACAATTCAGCTGTCTGAAACACCACACACCTAGTTGTTTGGTTAAATACAGAGTTCCAACAAACAGTGCACTGAGTGGTACTTACCCCCCTCTGCCCCCTGATGATCCACGGTCACTGTAGAAGGAAGACTTGCCCCTCCCTCCAAAGCTGTTATAGGCCGCATCTTGTCTGGGAGCACTTCCCCAGCTTCCATCTTGTCCCCCACTAAACCCTGGGTAACAAGAGTGGATAGCTCAGTGAGTAACCGTGGCTACATTCCTCATCCCACTAGCATGGAAGAATTGTCTACCACCAACAAAATATTGTCCGGGAAAGAAGCAGCTATTTTGGTAAATAGATTTGATAGGATGATATGAGTATAGGGTTAGACTGAATGTCCAGGGGTGTTTTATTATATATTTTTTTAACTGTACCCTTCCAGCAGTCTATTTTTATCAATAACAATTTTAATAGGTCTGATTTCTAGTAACACATTATTTCCATTGCTGGTGATTGAAGGAAATTCTACCGTCTATACATTAGTAGTTATTACTAGTATTAGCAAATAAATATAGAGTATATGCTCAGTAGGATCTAGAGGCCCAGATCTACAGCATAATACATTACCTACTACTTGTATGCGTTGTCATTTGTAATTACTATTATAACTGATGAATAGATAAATACAATTTGGCACAGTAGGTTTCCCCACCTGCGGTGTGCACTGGCTGATTAAATGAGGTGTCATCCATGGTGTTACTACGGCAGCTGCCACACCCACCTCTGTCATTCCGGGGAGGCCCGCCGCGGCCCCCATTGCGGTTGTCATGGTAACCGTTGGTGAAGCCGTTGCTGCGCCCACCATCCCATCCTCCTGGAGAGTCTTCATGGACAGGGTGAGGAATGAAAGGAAGAGCGATGATGACAGGTAGAGAGAGTACTATGTATTCAGAGACCTCAAAAGGGGATAGATTGGATTCCCAGGCCCACAGACAAAGTTAAAAATTCCCAGAAGAAAAATACACACACATACAGTACCAGTCAAAAGTTGACACTCATTCAAAAATGTCTTTATTTTACACATTGTAGAATAATAGTGAAGACATCAAAACTATGAAATAACATATGGAATCATGTACCAAAACAAAAGTGAAACAATTCAAAATAAATTTTAGAAGTAGCCACCCTTTGCATTGATGACAGCTCTGCACACTTGGCATTCTCTCATCCAGCTTCATGAGGTAATCACCTGGAATGCATTTCAATTAACAAGTGTGCCTTGTTAAAAGTTAATGTGGAATTTATGCGTTTGAGCTAATCAGTTGTGTTGTGACAAGGTAGGGGTGGTGTACAGAAGATAGCCCTATCTGGTAAAAGATCCAAGTCCATTTTATGGCAAGAACAGTTCAAATAAATGCTTCACAGAGGTCAAGTAACAGACATCTCAACATCAACTGCGTGAAACAGGCCTTCATGGTCGAATTGCTGCAAAGAAACAACTACTAAAGGACACCAAGAAAAGACATGGGCCAAGAAACACGAGCAATGGCCATTAGACCGGTGGAAATCTGTCCTTTGGTCTGAGGAGTCCAAATTTGAGATTGTTAGTTCCAACCGGCGTGTCTTTGTGAGACGCAGAGTAGGTGAACGGATGATCTCCGCATGTGTGGTTCCCACTGTGAAACATGGAGGAAGAGTTTGCTGGTGAGTTTGCTGGTGAGTTTGCTGGTGACACTCAGTGATTTATTTAGAATTGAAGGCACACTTAACCAGCATGGCTACCACAGCATTATGCAGCTCACCACACCTCCAGGCTGTGTAAGAAGGGCTATTTGACTAAGAGTGATGGAGTGCTGCATCAGAAGACCTGGCCTCCACAATCACCTGACCTCAACCCAATTGAGATGTTTTGGGATGAGTTGGAGCATAGAGTGAAGGAAAAGCATCCAACAAGTGCTCAGCATATGTGGAAGCTCCTTCAATAAGCTGTTTGAAAGAAAGCTGTCAAGGCAAAGGGTGGCTACTTTGAAGAATCTAAAACCTTTTGATTTGGTTTACTACATGAATGTGTTATTTCATAGTTGATGTCTTCCCTAATATTCTACAACGTAGAAAATAGTAAAAATAAACCTTGAATGAGTAGGTGTCCCAAATTTTAACTGGTACAGTATATATTGCATACACACGTCAAAAGTTTGGACACCTACTCATTAAAGAGTTTACTTTACTAGTTTCATCATAGCGCTTGGTTTTTGTGACTGCACTTGAAGAAACGTTCAAAGTTCTTGAAATTTTCCGTATTGACTGGCCTTCATGTCTTAAAGAAATGATCGACTGTCATTTCTCTTTGCTTATTTGAGCAGTTCTTACCTAAATATGGCCTTTATCTTTTACCAAATAGGGCTATCTTCTGTATACCACCCCTACCTAGTCACAACTGATTGGCTCAAACGCATTAAGGAAAGAAATTCTCCAACTTTTAGGCATACCTGTTCATTTAAATGGATTCCAGGTGACTACCTCATGAAGCTGGTTGAGAGAATGCCAAGAGTGTGCAAAGCTGTCAAGGCAAAGGCTACTGAAGAATCTCAAATATATTTGGATTTGTTTACCATTGTTTTGGTTACTACATGATTCCATGTGTTATTTCATACATTGGATGTCTGCACTATTATTCTACAATATAGAAAATAGTAAAAATAAACAAAAACCCTGGAATGTGTAGGGGTCCTAACATTTGACTGGTACATACACATATATACATCCCCCCCCCTCCTTGCAATAAACATTGGCTTTGGCAAAACTAGTGACAATAGAGCAAAGGACTTCTAAAACTCAATTTCAGAGATTCAAGTTTTAAAAAAGGGAGGCCAACTGACTGAACTTGGCAGTATGAGTTCACTACAACAGTGGACAAGTCGGCAGAATGAAGAATGTAGAAACTTCAAAAGAATCCTGTCCAAGAGACTTACCACAGCAATCTTTCCCTGCCATCATTGTGGGTTGGCTTAGTAGGGAGGCTTAGCAGGGATGGACAGTTCAGTCTACACCACTTCCATAGGTGACAAACAGCCCCAACCCACAGATCTAGGGTCAGGGTTATTCTTTCACTTCATAGCAGTAAAGCTTTAGATAAAAAAAGGGAGAACTTATCCTAGATCTGAATTTTAAAAAAAGGCAGCTTCCACAGCCAACTGTGGGGCCTCAGGGTGTTCCTTCAAGTGCTAGCTTTCACACTTGAAACAGGACAACCCTAATGTGGTGTACACGCTAGCGGAGGCTTCAGACCAGGCCTAGAGCTGTGTACAAAGACACTGTTCATACCCCTGTGCAAACCCATTCTGCAGGATCACAGACTACCATTCAGAGCCAAAGTTAACGAGTCAGATTGTTTCATCTTGGAAAAGCGGCGAGGAGTCCAGAAACACTTGTTCATGTAGCCTAGACCTCTATTGATGCAAACTGTGCATTAACGTCAAGGATGCAATGACATGTAACTCAAATTAATGCAAGCTGACACTGATTAATAAAACAATTCTGTAGAAATGACTTGAGTTTATGTCTCCAACCGTTTACTATTACAAATAAGAATTTGTTCTTAACTGACTTGCCGAGTTAAAGGTTAAATAAAATTTGTTATATTTCAGACAGTACAATTAAAATGCTGTTCGATGTCATTTCCTTAGTAGGTGACATCAGCGGTCAGCATGTGGGAGAAGTCGGAGCTCAGGGATGATAGACGAGTTTACTAGTGGTTATTACCAGTTGGAGGGGCGTTCAAGTGGATTCTTCCCAGTTGTATGTGGCCTCCCGAGTGGCGCAGCGGTCTAAGGCACCCAGTGCTAGAGGCATAACTACAGACCCAGGTTCGATCCTGTGCTGTATCACAACCGGCTGTGATTGGAGTCCCATAGGGCAGCGCACAATTGGCCCAGTGTCATCCGGGTTATGGTTTCGCCGGGGTAGGCTGTCATTGTAAATAATAATTTGTTCTTCACTGACTTGCCAGGTTAAATAAAAAAGAATACCATCCTTCCAACACTTGGTTATGAACGCAGCATTACAGTGCCTATAGGAAGGATTCCAAGTATAGGCTAGGCTACTAGACATTTACACTCATCGAACAGGCTCCCTTTCATTCAGGAGTCCCTGCTTTAATTGTATTCATTTTGTATGCTCCTAGGATGATCAGAACGCACAATGTAGGCTCATTTTGATACAGCTTTACTCCTACTGCAGATACTCAACATAAGTATGTTAGCATTAAGCAGCTCCCGTTGGCATTAGTAGTACAGCCATACTAGCGGTGCAGGGCTGAATCTTACTCAAAAGACATCCATTTTAAAACACCCATTCACCAGAAGCAAGCTACACTAGAAGTAGCTTCAACACCCATCTACGGCTGCATATCCTAAAGCGATACCCTATTCCCAGAAGTGGGAATTGTGGGTGGCGTTCTCTATGGGGAATGTGTTGAGCAGGTACAATCAGGTATATCACATCTGTCTAACCAGCCCCCACTGACAAAGTGGTAAAAGTATTAGTCTTTCAAAAAGGCTAGACCTCTTCACATTGGGTTAGAAATACAGATTTAAGTTTGTACCAATGCACATTATCAGATCTTTACTATGAAGTTGTTTAACATTTTAGGAACCATGTCAAAATAAAGCTCCATTGAACAGAACCTGCATCTGGAACAACACACATTGGTGTTGCTGTGTATAAAGGCCATTTCATGCATCTCAGCACAAAGCAGACAGAAGGGACTTACAGAGGTTTACTGGTGGGCAGTGAATAACCATACTGTCTACCAGAGGAATACGCATTTTCTGTTGTGGAATAAAAAAACAAATAACACCACAAAAGTGAGATGAAACTAACCCAAGACAAACCTTGTGCAATATCTTAAAATGTCAAAGTAAATCCCAATTTGAATATCATGGCACAACTTCTAATAGGTGAGTCAGTCTTAATGAGTCAGTGCTAGCCTAGCTAGCGTGACAATATTTTCTTAGACTTGTCTTTCCCTAAAATAATATTGTGATGTGTTGGGCCCAGTGAGGCGCAAGTAGCAAACAATACTGGTACATTTCTAATTCCAAAAACCCTGATGTGCAGATGATAAAAAAATGCCAGAGAGAATGTCTATGATAGATCCTTTGCATTAACTGCAAGTATACAGATGAAGGAATGTCCATGCTACCCTCTCCCAACACAAAATATGTTAATGCAAGTCTAGGCACCTGCCTTACGTCAGAGTTGATTGTAAAAACTACTTTGAAGTAAGAAAAATCGCTGAGATCTCCTAGTGGTTCTTCTCATGGGCATTCAAAAGACCATGTTGTTTGCCTATATCTAGCGCAATGCCAGACCATCCATCCTCCCATTGGTCATCTTGCAGGCATGTGATATGTTGCTAATTTGCGTGACGTTCAGCTTTAAAACTAGTTGCCTGGTCTGTCGCGTAGCCTCTTCACGTCAGTGATAATACCTGGTATAACAGCCCTGTTAACTCATGCACCTCAACATATGCCTGTGCCGATAGCAGGCCAATAAACAACCAGCCAACAAACAGTAGGAATCACCAGACTTCAAGGTTGGACAACAGAACATTGTCTTGATTGAAACTTAAAAAAATATTCCTCTGAGTTGCTGGAAGCTGTAGATCAGAGTTGTTCAGCTCATGTGGGAGTGAGGAGTCAATATGGGCAATTCCGCTAGCTTTCTCTGTGATAGCCTGAAGTACTTGCCACGTGAACAAGTCGGATGCCCTGAACTAGTTTTCCAGTTCCTCGTGTCTATAGCAACCTCAATAACTTTCTCTAGGTCAACAGTTCCCAACAGGAGGTCCGCTAAGTTATTTCGCGCAAAATAATGTTTGTGTGAGACTGTGCGAATGGTTGTCCTCAAGCGCTTTGGGAACCGCTGCTCTAGGTCACACCTTAATTTCTTGTAGAATGCATAAGGCACCCTTGCAGTTGCACGTCATTGGATAAGCACTAACTGTACACTAAGTGTAGGTTGTGTGCTCATCACTTACTCTTTGTAAACAGGAAGTAAGGACTTCTGAGTGATCTGATTGCTGAAGTGGGGTTGTGTGAAGGAGCGATATGGTCCCTGGGTGGAGAAGCAGCACCGGTGCAGTGTTTTGTCACACCTGGTCAGGGGACATGTTGAAAGTATTTTGGCAGTACTTTCCCCAGTTGATAGTCCCCCGTAGCGATAGATAAGGCCTCTGGCTGCACATTTTCCAATTTTTTTAATACCGCTATTAAGTTTGTCAAGAGCTGTAGAAGAATATGCTTGGGGCTGTACAGCAACAGCGATCATAATAACAGGTAAACCCCTTATGCGGGTGGAAGAGGTGACAGTTGATCATTAACTATTACAGGTTCAGTCAAAATAATTATTTCCACGTTTGTTCGCCAAGAATTATTAATCAAGAAAAACAAACTCGGGTTGTTATTAAGTGTTGGTGCTACATTTTGGACAAACAACTTAGTTAACACAATGACAAAGAGTAGCAAGAGAGCTGCATGTGAAGTGCCGCCATACACTGGCGCCGTTGTAGAGATGGTCAAAAGCATTTTATTCCCTCCGGCCTACTGCGAAAGCCATCTTTTCATGCTGTTCAGGATGGGGTAAAGCATCTGGTTTAACTTTGAGGGTAGCAGGCTCTACTTTGTCTTTGCCAATAAAAGCACAGACAGAAAATCTATTTTATTTTTTTCCCTAAACTCCTGTACTCTGAGAATTTGAGTCTTTCTTGGTTGCCTTTGGCCTCAAGGAGCAGAAATGCGTACAAATCAGGTTACTGAGATATATTTTTAACGAATAGCATTCTGCATAACTGACAAAAATGCATGCATTTCTGGTCATATGTGTAATATCAACCCATCCTGACCCTATTATAACAGACCAAAACATATTGCACACCATTAATAACAAGTCCTTTTTCCTAATAACTGCACTGAATGTAAAATTCTCCCATTTCTGTACGTGTACACCGCACCTCATGCATTTAAAAGGACTGAAATGGTGTAAGCATAGGCCAAAGGGATATTCCACCTTTCCATTTAAATCCATGAAGGGAAGTGACCAAGTGTACACTTAGGGCAGAAGGGTAGGCCTATAGAATTGGGACATTGTAATGGGAATTTGTGGCAGATTTCACAAAGTGTGGGTCTGTACTGTAAGCAATGACTGTGGCAATACCAGTGAGTTGTTTTGTGTGTGTGATTTACTGTGTGTCAAAGAGAACACTTACCATTTTTGGAAACCTCTTTGTTCCTCAAGTGAGGTGGAATGTAACGACCTGGAAACAGAAACAAATGTAGGACTGTCAGTCTTCGTATGGAGAAACACATTGTATAGTAAAGCTATAAATATGAGGACCAACGGAATCGCCACAATGAGATACACTGCATGCAAATCCTTGTTCTGGAAAAATATCCAAATTGTCAACTCACACGTGTCATTTTGCCACCTTTTGCCTACATGTTATCTGTACATGCTAACCCCTTAGGGCCGCGTTTCTAAAACAATGTGGTGTCGCATGGTTTGAAAATGGGGGTCGCAAGAGAACCTGAGATCACGCCTGGTTCATAGAACCTGGGTTACTTCAGTATGCGGTTTCGGTTTTCTTCCTACAAATGTAGCTCTATCTTTTGAATGATTTAAGCTACAAAATATAATGACTCTTTCGCTGACAGATAAGACTCTCAGGAAAGGGGCCTCCCGAGTGGCGCAGTAGTCTAAGGCACTGCATCGCAGTGCTAGCTGTGCCACTAGAGCTTCTGGGTTCGAGTTCATGCTGTCGCAGCCAACCCCGAGACCCATGGGGCGGCGCACAATTGGCCCAGCGTAGTCAGGGTTAGGGAGGGTTCGGCCGGCAAAGATGTCCTTGTCCCATAGCGCACTAGCGACTTCTGTGGCGGGCTGGGCGCAGTGCACGCTGACACCATCACCAGGTGTACGGTGTTTCCTCTGACACATTGGTGCGGCTGGCATTCGGGTTAAGTGGGCATTGTGTCAAGAAGCAGTGCGGCATGGTTGGGCTGTGTTGTGTTTCAGAGGATGCACGGCTCTCAACCTTCGCCTCTTCCGAGTCCGTACGGGAGTTGCAGCGATGAGACATGACTAACTACTAATTGGATACCAAGAAATTGGGGAGAAAAAGGGGTAAACAATCTAATAAAAAGACTCAGGAACACGAGTCTTCCGTTTCCCTCTACAATGCTCACAAGCGTTCAGGATTCACTACAACAGAGTGGACAAGAACCGGTACTAAATCAGAATGTAGGAAAATATCAATGAGGACCATGTTCTTTTCTACATAGAGGTTCATACAAAATTATTGCACGATGATCTTCTGAACATCCCAATACCTTTTTCGATTCATTTCAGTCACTTCAAACCATACTTCCTTCAAATGTAAATACTTTAACTGATTTGTAATACTCAGTTCCAATTTAATTGATCACGTTGTATATATATTTTTTTTTTTACACATGGTGGGGTGAGGAAATGGCATTGCAGGCCAAATAAGTTTATGAACCCCTGCCTTTGGGCATTCAATGACAGCAAATTGTTCAGCGAAGGAGGATTTCCCAAATTACTATTATTGCACTGTGTACAGCTATTAGTAAATAATTACATTATCTATTAGATCATACTGCTATGAACATCTGTGCTCAAAGAGGAACACCACTTGAGACAATTATATTTATGTGAATACTTACGGCCAGTGCCTCCTCCCTGTCCGTCGGAGTTCAAGTCTAGGCCAGCAAGCTGAAAACACAAAATACTGTTAAGGCACACTTAACACAAGCATGGTATAACTAAAGTGTGAATTAATGCTTCCAAATCAGATAGAGCTAAGTGCCCAAAAAAAGTCAGTTCCTAGCACTGCCTGGAAATGTTATGTTTTCAGTATGAGAGAGCCTGTAGGTAAAGTAAATAAATCAAATGTTGACATTAAAGATAAGGTGATTCTGTGTGTGCTAGTTTCGATTCACAGCCAACGTTCTTGGCTTGAGTCCTAAGGTTAGTAGTGAATAGACTAAAATTAACATCTAGCTAGTTAGACAAAATAAAATCAATGGAAGTAAAATTTCTACGTTACATTATGTAAAACTGTTTTACATAAACCCAACATTAACTAGCCAATGATATTTTGGCTTTGTAAACGCAGTCTGGAGTGTTTCTTTCGTACTCTTCGTCACCTACTGTACAGTAGACACATTGTTATTTCCTGCGCCACGTTTCAAGACTCAGCAGTTAACGTTACTTTTACCGGCCGGTAGAATTATCAGGGTAACCAGCTAGCAAGTAAACTAAAGTTACTTGAATATCAATTGCCAGGTAACTAACTACTTCACATGCTGACAAATGTAAACTCTATAGATAGCTACATTACTTAGCCAACGTTAGCTAAGGCCTAACAGAGGCTGGATACAATTGCCGTAAAATCATCAACTGCGCAATCGGTACCGGCCTCACGTGTAGGTAACCTTAGAATGGCTAGTTAAACACATTATATTAGGTTAAAGCTGCCAGCAAGCTACTATGCAGCAATAGAGAGCAAGTGTTCACGACAATCTCTTTGAGACAAAGAATTTGCTA
Source organism: Hucho hucho (assembly GCA_003317085.1). Classification (NCBI taxonomy): domain Eukaryota; kingdom Metazoa; phylum Chordata; class Actinopteri; order Salmoniformes; family Salmonidae; genus Hucho; species Hucho hucho. The sequence continues at coordinate 58,102 of QNTS01002170.1, read as the reverse complement.
CCAAGAAGTCTGATCGGAACCGAATATTACTTACTAGGCAGCATTCGCTAGCTCCGCCATGACCATCTAATTTCACCGGCGACACACACCAACCACCATTTTACCAGACACATCCACGCAGTTAGCGGCGCGCTAACTAACGTAGCTTGGCTCCACCGACCACTTCAGCTTGCTAGCTTAGCATACACGTAGCTAGCTGACAGTGTTATTTTAAGTGTCTTAACTTGATATTTGTTCATTTTTTTATTTTACTAAATCAATTAAAAATGAAGTAATCACTCACCTGCTGATCTAGACCGTGTGGATTATCGACGACCACATGACTCATAACTAAAGAGAATAGTGCGGATTATTTCTCAAGAGAAATTATTTTCTTTGTTAGCAGGCTAAATTAGCTAGATAGTTTCTTTGTAGATCACAGAATTCGTCCTTGATTCCAGTCCGTAATATGTAGCTGACTTGATGTCCTTTCAGGCAAACAAACACATTTATTTTGTTAATAAATAATCCTTTCTGTCAGTTTCTACGTGGTTTCAAATTAAAGTACCAACTTCAGCTGTAACCGACACCTTCCACTGGCTTCTCCGTGGTGGAATGAAGCTAAACTACTCGCACAAGTATCGCGAGATATCACTAGAACCCGCAACCTCTTCTTCTTCTTCGGTTGGGTTTATCGGCGGTTGGCATCTAACGTTATGATGCATTACCGCCACCAGAGACAGGGAGAAACTAAATCCTGCCAGCCCCGTTGCACTTAAAAAAGATAACAAAATATAAATGTCTGCCCCTTACTATGTACATTAGACTGCTCATGCCATCTCTGCACCATCACTGTGCATATCAGGCTTTTTGTCTCTGCCTTGCTCATTGAAACTACAACATCAACATCTCCACTACTACGTGCTTAGCCAGTACATCAACTGTGTCTCTCCCCTCCACCCCCACATGGGCTGGGACCCAAGTAAATCTTATCTGTATACCCATCTGTCTAATCCTGCCATGAGTTTGTAGTACCTCATAAAGCAGGTATTGTGTGCTACATGAGCTAAATAACTGCAGTCGTCAACACTGCACATGAATCAGAGCAAATAAGTACTCTGTCAGGCTTGACTTCCCCCACCCACTGCAAGGCCAACAGTATGGCCATTAGCCTCCCATATATACAGCCATCTGTAATACGTTTCCTGACTGCCACCAAACATTCCTGCACTACAAATGCTGACCCAGTACGTCCTGTCCTTGGATCTTTTGGACCATCTGTGTTAATGTCCACAAAATCCTGATACACAGTATCCAGACATCTATTAAACAAATCAGATGGATCAACACCCTCCCTATCTTTTTATAGTTTCTCCAACACTTCTAGATCACTTACTGAAGGCGGAAGTAGCCATAGTGGATTTACAGGAATAGCTGCCATTGGACTAAACTCCCTTCCATATAGTCCCTTCTCCTTCGCCTGGGTATTACCCTCCCACCCAAAGCTCGTGTTCTGTCCTCGCTCATGTTCCCAGCATGCCTGTAAAATCCCTTTCGCAGGATGAGACACCCCATGTCCCTGTAGGTTGACCCAGTAATTCATTGCCAGCTGCTGTCTCCAAATCTGCAGTGGCATATCCCCCATCTCCACCTGTAGTACAGCCACTGGGGAGGTCCGAAACTCCCTACTACATATTCTGAGTCCTTGCCCCTGTATGAAATCTAGCCTTTCCAATGAGGTCCGGGCTGCCGAACCATACGGTATACTGCCATAGTCTATTACAGATCGGATCAATGCAACATACATGGTCCTCAATGAGGAACGCCCAGCCCCCCACTCCTTCCCCCGTCAGACAGCGCATCATATTTAGCACTTTCTTACACTTTCCCACCACTTTCTCAATGTGTTCTGCCCAGGTCAGTCTAGTGTCAAAGTATACCCCAAGGAACCTGAAGGCCCCACCCTCTCCAAGTTTCTCCCATATAACCTCAAGCATACCTCATCTCCCACCTTCCTCTTGGTAAAGAACACTGTCTGAGTTTTCTCTACAGAGAACCTGAATCCCCACGTTAATGCCCACCTCTCTACCTCATCAATTGCTTCCGGTACCTTCATGACTATGTATGGCACGTTTCTTCCCCTCTTCCATAAGGCCCCATCATCTGCAAATGACGACCTCCCAATATCCATTCGTACCTGAAAGTAAACATCATTGATCACGATTGAGAACAACAGAGGACTAAATACGCTCCCCTGCGGTGTACCGTTATCCACCAGGTAGCTGCCTGATAGAGACTTCCCCACCCTCACCTGAATAGACCTTCCTAACAGGAAATCCTTTATCCAGTTGTATGTTCTTCTTCCTACCCCCATAATATCAAGCTTGATTAACAACCCCTCCTTCCACATCATATGCCTTCTGTTCACCTGAGCCTTCCTGACTTCTGCTTCTAAGCAGAGCACTGGGTCCATAGTTCCCCTACCCTTCCTGAACCCACTCTGATGTGGCGATACTAGACCCCTGCTCTACAGGAAGTAAGTTAGCCTCCCCGTAATCATACATTCCATAATTTTACATACATGATGTTAAAGCCTTAAAGCCATTGGCCGATAGCTTGTTGGCCTCATTGGGTATTTCCCTGGCTTCCGGATTGGTATCACTACTGCCTCCTTCCAGCTGCCTGGTAGTTTACCCTCCTCCCACACTCGGTTGTACAACACCAATACCTTATCCAGTGCCTCATCACTAAGATGAGCCAAGATGGGCCAACATAACATAGCACATCTTTCCCAGGTGAAGTTAACCCAGCCTTACCTATTTCCCTTTTCATCTCTGCCATGGTAAATGGTGCATTCAACACATCCTTTACATCCTCCCTCCTGTCCAACACTCCAGGATGCTCCTCTCTCTTGCTCTCTCTCCCCCTCTGCCCCTCCTCTGACAAATTTGCTGAGCTATGTACTTGGAGAAACGCTTTGGCCATCATCTCTTCCTTCTCCTCATTTGTTACTGCCACATCCTTCCCACTTGTCAACACTGGACAATCCCACTCCCTTCTGACCCCATTCATCCTCTTAATCATCCCCCACACTTCTGCCACAGGTGTCGCCCTTCCAATGGTGTCACAGAACCGACGCCAACATGACCTCTTTGCCTGACGGATAGTTCTCCTCACCAGGGCCTGGGTCTGTTTGTACTGAATGAGATGTGGGAAGTTAAGCATCCTTTTCAGTACTTTAAATGCCTTGTTCCTACTCCTCACCATTGCCCCACACTCCTCCGTCCACCATGGGACTGCTTTCCTCCTCATCCCTGAACTCTTAGGTAAAGCCTCAGTAGCTGCCCCCACTTAAGCTGTTCTCACCTAGTTATTCATACTATCCACATCCCCTCTCATATCCACCCGAGCCATCACCTGCTCACTCAGCTCCTGAAACTGGTCCCCCTGCTCAAGAAAGGACATATACATGCCCGTCTGAAGTTTGCCAATGAACATCTGAATGATTCAGAGGACAACTAGGTGAAAGTGTTGTGGTCAGATGAGACCAAAATGGAGCTCTTTGGCATCAACTCAACTCGCCGTGTTTGGAGGAGGAGGAATGCTGCCTATGACCCCAAGAACACCATCCCCACCGTCAAACATGAACAACTTCCGGCGCCGACAGAGATGGCAGCCTCGCTTCACGTTCTCAGGAAATCATGCAGTATTTTGTTTTTTTATGTATTACTTTTTACATTGTTACCCCGGGAAATATTAAGTTTTATTACATACAACCGGGAGGAACTATTGGATATAAGAGCAACGTCAACTTACCAACATTACGACCAGGAATACGACTTTCCCAAAGAGGATTCTCGGTTTGCTAACCCAACCACAACAATAGACTGGATAGCACCCGGCGAATCAAAACAACGGCGGCGCCGGAGAAGAGGGAAACGCGCCGGTCTTTTGGTCAAGCTACGTCGACGGGCGCATCGTGCACCTCTCCCGAGTATTTTAATCGCCAATGTACAGTCTCTTNGTCCCCGCGATATGCAACTGTTCAGGGAAGTCAGGAACCAATACACGCAATCAGTCAGGAAAGCAAAGGCTAGCTTTTTCAAACAGAAATTTGCATCCTGTAGCTCTAACTCCAAAAGGTTTTGGGACACTGTCAAGTCCATGGAGAACAATAGCACCTCCTCCCAGCTGCCCACTGCACTGAGGCTAGGTAACACGGTCACCACCGACAAATCCATGATAATCGAAAATTTCAACAAGCATTTCTCTACGGCTGGCCATGCTTTCCTCCTGGCTACCCCAACCACGGGCCAACAGCTCCGCCCCCCCCGCAGCTACTTGTCCAAGCCTTCCCAGCTTCTCCTTCATCAAAATCCAGATAGCAGATGTTCTGAAAGAGCTGCAAAATCTGGACCCATACAAATCAGCTGGACTAGATAATCTGGACCCTCTCTTTTTAAAACTATCTGCTGCCATTGTTGCAACTCCTATTACCAGTCTGCTCAACCTCTCTTTGGTGTCGTCCGAGATCCCAAAAGATTGGAAAGCTGCCGCGGTCATCCCTCTCTTCAAAGGGGGTGACACCCTACACCCAAATTGCTATAGACCTATATCAATCCTGCCTTGCCTCTCTAAAGTCTTTGAAAGCCTAGTTAATAAACAGATCATTAACCACTTCGAATCCCACCGTACCTTCTCCGCTGTGCAATCCGGTTTCCGAGCTGGTCACGGGTGCACCTCAGCCACGCTCAAGGTACTAAACGATATCATAACCGCCATCGATAAGAGACATTACTGTGCAGCCGTATTCATTGACCTGGCCAAGGCTTTCAACTCTGTCAATCACCATATCCTTATCGGCAGACTCAACAGCCTTGGTTTCTCTGATGATTGCCTCGCCTGGTTCACCAACTACTTTGCCGACAGAGTTCAGTGTGTTAAATCGGAGGGCCTGTTGTCTGGGCCTCTGGCAGTCTCTATGGGGGTGCCACAGGGTTAAATTCTTGGGCCGACTCTCTTCTCTGTATACATCAATGATGTCGCTCTTGCAGCTGGTGATTCTCTGATCCACCTCTATGCAGACGACACCATTCTGTATACTTCTGGCCCTTCTTTGGACACTGTGTTAACTAACCTCCAAACGAGCTTCAATGCCATACAACACTCCTTCCGTGGCCTCCAACTGCTCTTAAACGCTAGTAAAACCAAATGCATGCTTTTCAACCGTTCGCTGCCTGCACCCGCCCGCCCGACTAGCATCACTACCCTGGACGGCTCTGACCTAGAATA
>QNTS01002170.1:31069-45498 GCA_003317085.1 Hucho hucho | reverse complement strand
ACAATTGTGTTCTTTACTGTATTCTAAAGAATATACTTTTGGTTTACATGTGTTTATGGTTTTGTTGTATGCTACTGTATACAACAGTAATGTTTGGCCTAATAAATATTTTCTGTTTCTACATTGCATTGGTGTTTACAGTGTACTTGTTACCCCTCTCAGCAGATTACTTTCACTGTAGAACATTGTATTGAAATGTAGATATAAGCCTATGAAAGACCAAAGAGCTTTAGATTTAAAACAACAGTGTTTATATGGTATATCCAAAAATGTACTATTATGAAAGCAGTGTTTGCCATTTGATGCAAATGCTTCATTCTGACATGTGTTTATGGCATTTTGAATGGAGTGTTACATTTTGAAGGAGATGTGAGGCATTTTGCATTTTGTGTGTGCAGTTTTGGGAATTGTGTGTTTTGAAAAAAGGAGACAGTTTTGAAAACGTGTGTATGCAGTTGGAAAAAACTGTAAATTGAAATGTTAGAAATGTTAGCAAATGCATTGAAAATGAAATACAGAAATATCTAATTTACATAAGTATTTACCTGCTATGACACTGGAGATGTCACTACAACTTGATTGGAGTCAATTGTTTGGACATGATTTAGAAAGAAACACACCTGTCTATATTCAACACTGTGTGTGTGTGTGTGTGTGTGTGTGTGTGTGTGTGTGTGTGTGTGTGTGTGTGTGTGTGTGTGTGTGTGTGTGTGTGTGTGTGTGTGTGTGTGGAGATTAATCAGTAAACAATTGTAGCAGAATAAACTCCATATTATCTCAATAGTGTATATTACTGTTGCTGAAACCTGTCATTTTCATAACACGGTGTATTCTGTACCTGTTTGCCAGTTGCATCCGCTCTGTCTATGTGTTATTCTCTGCGGTATAAGTATGCTGCTGTGTGTGCATGTGAAAGACGATGATGGTAATGTGATGGCAATGTGTTCTAAAGGTATGTGTAACGTTAGTGCTTGGTTCATAATTCTGAAACTCTTATACAGTAGACTGAAGCTTTTACAGGTACTCAGACAGTTAGTTGAGACGTCCGTGCTTTTACTCTAGAGCCATCATTTATACATCCTTAAACACTCCGCCCCCACACTCCTAAAGATATTCAACACTGTTTTTACAGGCGGACATAACTTTTAAGTGGTGAGAGGGAGGTGGTAATATGTTTATTTCCTGATTTACATCCTGTAGGTTAGTGAAGTATATGATGTGCGGTAATGTGCTTTGGTTGTCTGGAAGTGGTAACTGGAGATTTGGGCTTGCAGCGTGTGCTAAAGTGGGCCATTATGACTGTGTGTGTGTGTGTGTGGTTGGTTGGTTGGTTTTACTATCCTTGTGGGGAGCAGAAGTCCTCACAAGGTTAGTGAAACAAGGAAAATTTCACACAAGTGGGTGCATTTCACCAGTCCTCACAAGGAAAATATTATTTTAGACTTAGGTTACAATTAGGGTTAGGGTTAGAATTAGGGTTAGGGGTAGGGGTTAGGTTTAGGTTAAGGGTTAGGCTAAGGGTTAGGGTTAGGGGTTAGGGAAAATTGGATTTTGAATGGCAATCAACTGTTAGGTCTCCACAAACATAGTACAACAAATGTGTGTCTGCCTACGTGCATGAGTTTGTGTGTGCCTACGTGCATGAGTGTGTGTATGCTCTCCCTTGTCTCGTTCTGTGTGGGGTTTTACAGGTTTATTTTTCCTTTAAGACAGACACATCCAAGGCTACAGTACAGCCTGCTCAGCTGTCTGTTAAAGACACACACCTGGTCCTGGACCTAGGCTCAGGTAACGGGATTGTGTGTGTGTGTGCTTGTGTGTGTGTGTGTGTCTGCATGTGCACGCTCGTGCATATGTGTGTGTCAGAGAGAGGGAGAAGCTCTGCTGTCTCTCAGTAGGTGCCAGAGTGTTGAGTTCTGTATTTTATTTGTTCAGTTTTAGTTTATTATTGTCAGCCCTGAACCCCTGTATGGGACTGGTTGGCTTCAAACTGGTTTGAACTGGTTCTCACACTGGTATGGGAAGATACTACTAAGAGGAGTGCAAGGAAAATGGATGGGAGAGAGGAAAGAGAGAGGGAGGGAGGAAAGGAGGAGGGAGGAAATAGAGTAAAGACAGAGAGAGAGAGAGGAGGATGCAGATTCTATTCATCACGACTCTTTCACAGAGCACTGATTTCTTCTCTTAAAGTCGTCTGAATCTTCTCTAGCATTACTGCTATTTCGCAGCAGATAGTTTAGGGACACTTGAAATGTAATGCTTTCAAAATTCTCTAACAAACGACAGAGAGAGGGTAGCGAGACGGAGACGGAGAGGGAGAGTGAGAGAGTGTGAAGGAGCAAGAGGGAAAGAGCGAGCGAGAGAGAGAGAGGGAGAACGGGGCAATCCTTTTCGTTAAATCCATTAAAACATTCTGCTGCAATCAAAACAACCCTAAAACATTCATGAGCTCTGATTAAACTCTCAGTTATACACTCCATAAAACACACACACACATGCACACACATGCACACACACACACACACTCACACACGCACGCGCACACACACACATACACATTCACACACACAAAATCACCACATTGTTAAATATTTTAACATGGTTATGGTCATCGGCTGCTGTTCGTTAATAATGCATGGCGTAATCGCCCTGTAACATAACTATACGTCGATGAACCACACTTTAAAGTCCTCCCTGGTGGTTTAGGTGTGTTTTATTGCTCCAATATACCACCACAGACAGCCGGAGTAAGGCCACTCAACCCCCATTAAATCAATAGTAAGATGTTCCTCTCTGTGTTCTGTGTAATGTGTTTTTAAATTCACTGGGCACAGCTAATCCTAATAGCACTGATTTGACCACATGGATAAAAAGTATAGCATGTTTATATCCTACTGCATAAATAATTCAGATACGACATTTGACTGCATGGATGTTCTGCCGGTATACTGTATAGTATATGCTGTGGTGTGAGCAGCCTGCCATGCTTGGTTAGATCAGGCTGGTGAGTGGCAGGTTGCTGCAGGCTGGTTGCTATATTTACTGGCGTGCTGTGTGCACTAGTCACAGGCATTTTGTGTTCCAGGCAGACCTATGCATCTGCTGGGTGGGATTGGAGCAGCCAGGTTGTCCGTGATACAAGTCATTATTCGACGTCCATCCATATCTAAGGATGTCGGGAGATGACGTGGAAACCGGCCACTATGGGCAACAGTGAACGCTGTTTCATTCAAGTAGGTTTCGGTTTTGCTAGGATGCTGTGGATGGGAATGGTGGATGGGCAAAAGCATCTGTCTCTGATTCCAAAAGCTGTACGTTTGAATCCAGCAATAGAACGTTTTTTTTTTTTTTAAAGCCAGTGCCAAACCTTAACCCTTACCTTAACCATTCAGAGTTAATGCCTAACCTTAACCTTGAATTCTTCTTAATTTGACATTTGCAACAACTTAAAAATTTGACGTTTGAGAAACATGGATGAACGTCTAATTCTGACATGAGACTGTGAGAGCTAGTTGGATTGGAAGAGACTGACATGAGAATGTGAAGCTCAATTTGTTCAGAGTACTGACTGTCCAGTGGCGGTATGTGATATTATATTGGTCCAACATCCGACAACATGCTCTTTCCCTTCTTCCTCCTTGCCTCTTCCTATCAAATCAAACTTTATTTGTCACGTGCGCCAAATACAACAAGTATAGACCTTACAGTGAAATGCTTACTTACAAGCCCTTAAGAAAATATTTACCAAATAAACTAAAGTAAAAAATAACAAAAAGTAACTCACTAAAATAACAATAACGAGGCTGTATACAGTGGGTACCGGTACCGAGTCAATGTGCGGGGGTTAGTCGAGGTAATTTGTAGGTAGGGGTGAAGTGACTGCATAGATAATAAACAGCGAGTACCAGCAGTGAACAAAACAAATGGAGGGGGTGGGGTGTCAATGTAAATAGCCCGGGTGGCCATTTGACTAATTGTTCAGCAGTCTTATGCCTTGGGGGTAGAAGCTGTAAAGGAGCCTTTTGGTTCTAGACTTGGCGCTCCGGTACCGCTTGCTGTGCGGTAGCAGAGAAAACAGTCTATGACTTGGGTGACTGGAGTCTCTGAGTCTCTATCCCTCTGTTTGTTTTTCCACCAAGCTATATAGGTCTCTGCTTCTCCAGCTTCCCATTTCTATTCTTTCTTCTGCCCTCTCTTCCCCTCTTCCACCTCCCATCCTCCCTATCTCCTCTATCTATTTAACCCTTTTTTAACTACCTATCTGCTCTGCATTTTCAGTTTCTTGTTTCTATTCTTTCTTTCTTTTTGCCCTCCCTCTTTCATCCCCCTCCCCCCAAACAACACATCTGGAGTTGACTGTGGAGCGTGGTGTGTGAGCCAGGGCACTTCTGAATTCTTACACGACCCCTTTCATATTGTGCTCATATTCTGGCGAAAACAATCATTTGATGGAGTGTGATTTCCTGCTTGTCCAGCAGACACTTAAACAGGCTGGGTCTGGATATTATCTGGGCCAGATGTGGATTACTGATACTACACAGGGCTGTGTTGTTCAGAATGTATATGTCTGTGTGTGTGTGAGTATGCCTACATGTGTAACAACATGGGGGAGTTGGGGGACGGGACTGGTTTCCGGTAAGGGTTAAAACAGGAAAAATGTAAACTAGTGTCTAGCAATGGGATTGAACCCGCTATCCTCGGAGCCAGAGTGCACGGTTCAAGCCTTTCCCCTATCCACATCCATAACGCTCTAGCACACACGTGAGCCTCCTAGATGGTAATACAGTGAGGGGGAAAAGTATTTGATCCCCTGCTGATTTTGTACGTTTGCCCACTGACAAAGATGGTAGGTTTATTTGAACAGTGAGAAACAGAATAACATCAAAAAAATCCAAAAAAACGCATGTGAAAAAAAAAATGAGGGAAATAAGTATTTGACCCCTCTGCAAAACATGACTTAGTACTTGGTGGCAAAACCCTTGTTGGCAGTCACAGAGGTCAGACGTTTCTTGTAGTTGGCCACCAGGTTTGCACACATCTCAGGAAGGATTTTGTCCCACTCCTCTTTGCAGATCTTCTCCAAGTCATTAAGGTTTCGAGGCTGACGTTTGGCAACTCGAACCTTCAGCTCCCTCCACATATTTTCTATGGGATTAAGGTCTGGAGACTGGCTAGGCCGCTTAATGTGCTTCTTCTTGAGCCACTCCTTTGTTGCCTTGGCCGTGTGTTTTGGGTCATTGTCATGCTGGAATACCCATCCACGACCCATTTTCAATGCCCTGGCTGAGGGAAAGAGGTTCTCACCCAAGATTTTATGTTTTTTGTTGTTGTTACTCTGTCTCTCACTATTCAAATAAACCTACCATTAAAATTATAGACTGATTGATTCTTTGTCAGTGGGCAAACATACAAAATCAGCAGGGGATCAAATACTTTTTTCCCTCACTGTCGGTACTCACATCCCCCCCACCCCACACACAGACACAACACTCTGGTTGAAATATTATAGTAAATATACATAAAAGTGTTCCTAAGGATACATTATCAATGATGTTTGATTGTTCTTGGACAAGTGTATAGGTATAGGTTGAACGCGTTCTCTTCACGGTTCAATGGGCGAGTGGACGCTGTATTTTATGAACATAACGCGCCAACCAAACAGAGATTTATGGATATAATAAATGACTTTATCTAACAAAAGAACCATTGGATGTCTTCGTTGGACACTTGGGAAGCCCTCAGCAGAAGTTCTTCGAAAGGTAAGGGATTTTATATTAGCGATTTTATGCGTTTTATGAGACCCGCGTTGGTTATGGATTTATGCTAATGCATAAAATATGAGAGGGGCTATCCTCAAACAATCAAATGTTGTGCTTTCGCCGTAAAGCCTTTTTGAAATCTGACAACGCTGTGATATTGCCAAGAATCAGAGCTTTTGATGACTAGCGCTAGCGCCCCACTGCTCCCTAAGTAGTTAACTGCCTTGGTCAGGGGCAGAACAACAGATTTTTACCTTGTCAGCTCAGGGATTCAACCTTGCAACCTTCCGGTTACAAGTCCAACGCTCTAACCACTAGGTTAATCAGAACATGGTCACCATAACAGGCTGGAACAGAATATCTGCACTTATGGGCCCTGGACAAACGTGGTGCACTATATGGGGAATAGGGTGCCATTTGGGACAAAGCCAAGATCATATTATGATGCATTCATGTTCCTGGGTTATGAAGAGGGTGGGTTATAATAAAATGTGAGGGATTGTTTAGTATTGTGAGAATGATGGTGCTTTGCCCAGACTAAGACTAAGTCTGCTGTAATTGAGACTGAACAGAACCAATCTTTTCTTCTCTCCCCAAAGTCAGGAAGAGCTCTCTGAAAAACAGAAACACAAAGATGGGTTATGAGAGTGAGTGAGTGTGTGTTTGTCAGTGTCACGACAGATCTCTCTCTCTCTCTCTCTCTCTCTCTCTCTCTCTCTCTCTCTCTCTCTCTCTCTCTCTCTCTCTCTCTCTCTCTCTCTCTCTCTCTCTCTGTAGGTCTGAACAGCAGTACTAACCCAGCAGTACATCAGAGTCTCAGCCCCAGCATGTCTCATAAACTATGCATTAGGAACCAAAAAACAACAACAAAACAACATCAGTCTGTGGATCTCTCTCTGTGGCATGGCAACATAGCACACTGACCATAAAGCAGATTTATTGACACATCTGGCAGAACTAATCACTTGAATCATTCCAATCTTTTTGTTTTTTATTGTTTTCCACAGCACCCCACAAACAACACAATACAAAAACACAAACAAATCAGCCACTATGCAACACATTCCCCAAGGTGATCAACATATCGTTTCCAAATTCCGTCAAACACTTCCGGTTTTTGATCAACTTTATGATATACAAAATCCAGCGGTATGTGGCTAGATAGTTCAGTCCTCCAGTTTATTATTGGATATACGTTTTTGGACAGCAATTAGACTTAGATTAGACTTTCTCTGATATTGATCACTAATATTTACATTTCCCAGCAGACATAATCGTGGAGATGAATGGATATAAATTCCTAGATACAATTAAATGATAGCACATACATTTTCCCCAAATGGTGTTAGTTTATCACAGGACCACAGCATACAGTACCAGTCAAAAGTTCGAACACACCTACTCATTCCAGGGTTTTTCTTTATTTGTACTACTAGAATAATAGTGAAGACATCAAAACTATGAAATAACACAAATAAAGTTTGATTTGATATGGAATCATGCAGTAACCAAAAAAGTGTTAAACAAATCAAAATGTATTTTATATTTGGCATTCTTCAAAGTAGACACCCTTTGCCTTGATGACAGCTTTGCACACTCTTGGCATTCTCTCAAACAGCTTCATGAGGTAGTCACCTGTAATGCATTTCAATTAACTGGTGTGCCTTGTTAAAAGTTAATTTGTGGAATTTCTTTCCTTCTTAAATGTGTTTGAGCCAATCAGTTGTGTTGTGACAAGGTAGGGTTGGTATACAGAAGATATTTTGGTAAAAGACCAAGTCCATATTATGGCAAGAACAGATACAGTGCCTTGCAAAAGTATTCATTCCCCTTGGTGTTTTTCCTTTACTATGAAGCCCGTAAATAAGATCTGGTGCCACCAATTACCTTCAGAAGTCACATAATTAGTTAAATAAAGTCCACCTGTGTGCAATCTAAGTGTCACGTGATCTCAGTATATACACATGTTCTAAAGGCCCCAGAGTCTGTAACATCACTAAGCAAGGGGCACCACCAAGCAAGCGGCATCATGAAGACCAAGGAGCTCTCCAAACAGGTCAGGGACAAAGTTGTGGAGAAGTACAGATCAGGGTTGGGTTAGAAAAAAAGATCTGAAACTTTGAACATCCCACAGAGCACCATTAAATCCATTTTTTTTTAATTGAAAGAACATGGCACCACAACAAACCTGCCAAGAGAGTGCCGCCCACCAATACTCACGGACGGCAAGAAGGGCATTAATCAGAGAGACAACAAAGAGACCAAAGATAACCCAGAAGGAGCTGCAAAGCTCCACAGCGAAGATTGGAGTATCTGTCCATAGGACCACTTTAAGCCGTACACTCCACAGAGCTGGGCTTTACGGAAGAGTGGCCAGAAAAAAGCCATTGCTTAAAGACAAAAATAAGCAAACACGTTTGGTCTTCGCCAAAAGGCATGTGGGAGACTCCCCAAACATATGGAAGAAGGTTCTCTGGTCAGATGTGACTAAAATTGAGCTTTTGGCCATCAAGGAAAACGCTATGTCTGGCGCAAACCCAACACCTCTCATCACCCCGAGAACACCATCCCCACAGTGAAGCATGGTGGTGGCAGCATCATGCTGTGGGGATGTTTTTCATTGGCAGGGACTAGGAAACTGGTCAGAATTGAAGAAATGATGGATGGCGCTTAGTACAGGGAAATTCTTGAGTGAAACCTGTTTCAGTCTTCCAGAGATTTCAGACTGGGACAGAGGTTCACCTTCCAGCAGGACAATGACCCTAAGCATACTGCTAAAGTAACACTCGAGTGGTTTAAGGGGAAACATTTAAATGTCTTGGAATGGCCTAGTCAAAGCCCAGACCTCAATCCAATTGAGAATCTGTGGTATGACTTAAAGATTGCTGTATACCAGCAGAACCCATCCAACTTGAAGGAGCTGGAGCAGTTTTGCCTTGAAGAATGGGCAAAAATCCCTGTGGCTAGATGTGCCAAGCTTATAGAGACATACCCCAAGAGACTTGCAGCTGTAATTGCTGCAAAATGTGTCTCTACAAACTATTGACTTTGGGGGGTGAATAGTTATGCACGCTCAAGTTTTCAGTTTTTTGTCTTATTTCTTGTTTGTTTCACAATAAAAAAAAATTTGTATCTTCAAAGTGGTAGGTATGTTGTGTAAATAAAATGATACAAAACCCCCAAAATCCATTTTATTTCCAGGTTGTAAGGCAACAAAATAAGAAAAATGCCAAAATGCCAAGACATTAGACAGGTGGAAATCTGTCCTTTGGTCTGATTAGTCCAAAATAGATTTTTGCTTCCAACTGCTGCGTCTTTGTGAGATGCAGAGTTGGTGAACGGATGATCTCCACATGTGTCGTTCCCACCATGAAGCATGGAGTAGGGGGTGTGATGGTGTGGGGGTGCTTTTCTGGTGACACTGTCAGTGATTTATTTAGAATTCAAGGCATAATTAAAACCTCTTATCTTCTTAGGGAGCGGCAGCAGAGGTGAAGGTTTTGGAGAGTCTGGCATGCCCAAAGTAAAATGCCTGCCACTCAGGCCCAGAAAATAGGATATGCACATAATTAGTACTATTGGATAGGAAACACTCTGAAGTTTCTAAAAGTGTTAAAATAATGTATGTGAGTATAACAGAACTGATATAGCAGGCGAAAACCCGAGGAAAATCCATCTGTATTTGCAGTTTTTTTTGTACATGACCTTCTTCTCCAGGCTGCCTATTCATTTCTATTTTAACTAGGACTGACACTGCAGTACCTATGACTTCCACTAGATGTCAACAGTCTTAATACAGCGTATGGAAGCTCTAGCAGTAAGCAGAACAGATAGGAAGAGGAAGTAGTGAAGGGACCACTTTTGTCAACAACGTTTGACAGGCACGAGATTGTGAGCGCGCCCCACTTTATTTTCCTTTCCTATTGTTCACGTTATCGTCCGGTTGAAATATTACAGTAAATATACATAAAAGGATACCTAAGGATACCTTAAAAATGATGTTTGATTTGTTTGTAGAAAGCTTATAGGTATAATTTGAACGTGTTCTCTTCATGGTTCAATGGGCGACTCAACGGTGGATATTCTGATCATAACGCGCCAACCAAACAGAGATTTATGGATATAATAAATGACTTTTTCTAACAAA
Source organism: Hucho hucho (assembly GCA_003317085.1). Lineage (NCBI taxonomy): Eukaryota > Metazoa > Chordata > Actinopteri > Salmoniformes > Salmonidae > Hucho > Hucho hucho. The sequence goes on along the minus strand of QNTS01002170.1, from coordinate 35,592 downwards.
AGAACCATTGGATGTCTTCGTTGGACACTCGGGAAGCCCTCAGCAGAAGTTCTTCGAAAGGTAAGTGATATTTTTTAGCTCTTATATGGGTTTTGTGTGACCCGCGCTGGATATGAATTTATGCTAATGTGGAAAATATATGAGGTGCTATCCTCAAACAATCAAATGTTGTGCTTTCGCCGTAAAGCCTTTTTGAAATCTAACAACGCTGTGATATTGCCAAGAAGCAGAGCTTTTGATGACTATGCAACACTTGTATATTGATGAATGTTTAAGGATACGCCCCTTTTTTTCAAATTTTTCCTAAAATGACATTCCCGAATCTAACTATCTGTAGCTCAGGCACTGAAGCACAGATATGCATATTCTTGGTACCATTTGAAAGGAAACACTTTGAACTTTGTGGAAATGTGAAAGGAATGTAGTAGAATATAACAGAATAGATCTGGTAAAAGATAATACAAAAAAAAAAAAACGTTCTAAGCGCCAATACGAATAAAATGGTTAAATTACGAGCCTAGTTGGTTTAGCCACAGAGAAAGCCAGCAACCTTTCCTCTAGTCATGATTGGCTGAGACAATGAGTGGGCTGGAATTGCCGAGAGATGAGTTTGGATTGGTCTGCGGGGCTGCATCTTGTGTCTATAAAATGAGCTGCTCGTAGTAGTATTTTTGAAAGATATGACATTAGCCATGGAGAACTGCAAATATGTTGCTACTGCTCTCAATAACATTGCTGCCCTGAATTTATCAGGCGCTATCGATAAAGGTCATTTGGAAAAAGTTGTGACTGACTACTTTCTGGACAACGAATATGGACGAATGCTGACTCTCTCACTCTGAAATTAACACGTTTTGAAATCAGTGGAACACAACTGGCCAAACAAGCTGTGCAAACTAAACGGAAACAACACAAGATGTTGCAGTCTGCCGTGAAGCTTTCATCCATGTATACTGGGGTTTTGCGGGTACTCTGTGTGTGTCCTCTTCTGACAGGATTATAAAGTTTTTCCAGGAATGTAATGAATTAGTGTCTGCTGTTCTACACAATCTCAATGCATATACTGAGTGTACAAAACATTAAGAACACCTTCCTAATATTGAGATACACAGCACACCACCAATTTTTTCCCCCTCAGAACAGCCTCAATTCGTTGGGGCATGGACTCTACAAGGTGTCGAAAGCGTTCCACAGGGATGCTGGCCCAAGTTGACTCTAATGCTTCCCACAGTTGTTTGAAGTTGGCTGGATGTCCTTTGGGTGGTGGACCATTCTTGAAACACACAGGAAACTGTTGAGCATGAAAAACCCAGCAGTGTTGCAGTTCTTGACACAAACTGGTGCATCTGGCACCTACTACCATACCCCATTTAAAAAAATAAATAGCAACCTTTATTTTACTAGGCAAGTCAGTTAAGAACAAATTCTTATTTTCAATGACAGCCTAGGAACAGTGGGTTAACTGCCTGTTCAGGGGCTGAACAGCAGATTTGTACCTTGTCAGCTCAGGGATTTGAACTTGCAACCTTGCGGTTACTAGTCCAACGCTCTAACCACTAGGCTACCCTGCCACAACATACCTCGTTCAAACCCACTTAAATATTTTGTCTTGCCCATTCACCCTCTGAATGACACATACACGATCCATGTCAATTGTCTCAAGGCTTAGAAATCCTTCTTTAACCTGTCTCCTCCCCTTCATCTACATTGATTGAAGTGTATTTAACAAGTGACATCAATAAGGGATCATAGCTTTCACCTGGATTCACCTGGTCAGTCTATGTCATGGAAAGAACAGGTGTTCATAATGTTTTGTACACTGTGTAAATATGCATACTAAAGACAAGCATGTACTCTCCTCTCCAGCATCCTTTTCACACTTTAATTTGAGAAACAGACTATGATTCATGTCATGGTAGTCTTTCTCATTACTCATCTCAACAGAACTTGAGGTAGAAGAGTTGAGTAAGAAAAGTGTTTGTTTTTCAAACTATGTCATGAAACGATCTGAATGTGACTGCTTCCCTTTCAGGCCTAATTCTAACAGCTCCTCCAGATCAGATCGGTATCCCAAATGGACCCTATTTGGACCATAACCTCTCTCTCTCCCTCTTTCATCCTCTTTTGCTTTCTCTCTCTTGCTCTCTCTCTCTCTACTTTAGTTCTGTTCTGCTCCTTTCAGCCCAGCTCAACTTTATTCCCTCTGTTATAAAAAAGTATTTCTGACAGCCAGCCTGATTGGTTGAGACACTGTTGTGCATTTTGCATGCAACATCTGCATCGCTGCTCAGAGTTTAATGTCGCCTAACGTCCTGGGACTCCTCTTCATCTTCACACACACATTCCTGGAACTGTTAACAGTGAAACGCCACAATCAAAAATATATCCATGAATGTACCATCACACAGAGATATAATTCATATACAGTATCAGTGTCTCTCTCTCTCTCTCTCTCTCTCTCTCTCTGAAAATGTAACGGTGAATAGATTCAGGGTTGCATTCAGTACGGTAGAATGGTGTGCAATGTTGAATTCAACGGAACCGTATTGTACTGAATGACCAATTGAAAAACGTTGAGATTATGTTGTCCCAGAGGGAAGTTAGCAAATGGCGTGCTGCACGAGTTTTGCGATTTCAGATGGTCACGCCTGTATTAATCAGGCCACACCTCGCCACCCCTATCAAACGGCTGTTGTACCTCAAAGGTTGTTGAAGAACAGTGCGTATCGTTTTGGGGAAACGTGTTGGTCAGCAAAAAGCTTCACGCAACGTAGCAAACGTTGAAGAGAAATGAACGCAACTCAGCATTCTGTCTGGTGTATGTTTGTCCCTCTTCAGTAAGATAGACTCTCTGTGGCACAGTCTCAATGTGTGGGTGTGTGTGTGTGACTCTGAAGTTTGCCCAGGAGCATGTCGGCATGGTGTGTGTCAGTCTGATTTACAGTCAAGGTGAATATGAGTGCGTGCGTATGTGTGTGCACTTGTGTGTGCGTGCTTACATACTTGTGTGTGCATGCATGTGTGTATGTGTGTGTGTAAGTGTCCCTGCTTGATTATGTGTGTGTGTTTGTGTGTGTTTGTGTGTGCGCAAGGGCCCCTGCTTAATTACTTGTGTGTGTGTATATGTGTTTCTGCCTGTCTGCCTGCATATGTCTGTGCATGTGTGTGTTTATACGTGTCTAAATGTGTGTCTGCCTGCGTATGTGTGTGTGTGTATATATGTGTGTATGCCTGCGTATGCCTGTGCATGTGTGTGTGTGTGTGTGTGCGTGTGTGTGTGTGTGTGTATATATGTGTCTGCCTCTGCCTGCGTATGTCTGTGCATGTGTGTGTGCGCGTACTCTGTGAGATCTTTCGAGTAAAGCGTAGGGATGAATTATTGATATTACATTCTCTTCTCCCTGCTCCGGATTTGGTCTTTAATTAAAATCTCTAGGGCTTGAGGACTGAGTAGGATCAAACCAGGTGAATGGTGTTACTTGGAAAGATGCACAGCCCTCCAGCCTGATCCCAGCTGGAATACCAAGGGAGACTGAGAAAGACACACACACTTCTCTGCACGCACACATCATCTCTCTCTACACACACACACTGGAAGGTCAAGTAACACCATCATTAACAACATGACGACAAACTCTCGTTTTAATCCGTTCTATGATAACATGCTCTGAGTGAAAACCTTAAAGGGCAATCATTATGTTAACCCACACACACACATCATATCCCCCTACTTCACTGAGAAATAAACACATGCACACACAGACACAGACACAGACACACACCCTCCCATATGAGCCATGAGTGTTTCTGTACACATGTTCTTGACTGGTTGGAGAGTGATTAATTGTAACTGCTACTGAACCGTCTGCCCTCTGCTGCTAAAAGAGCAATCTGCTCTGACCAACTAAAGTGCTGACAACATGATGGAGACAACATGCTAGAAGGAGATAACATGCTAGATGGAGAAAACATGCTAGATGGAGACAACATGCTAGATGGAGACAACATGCTAGATGGAGAAAACATGCTTGAAAGAGACAACATGCTAGATCGAGACAACATGTTAGAAGGAGACAACATGCAATTAGGAGACAACATGCTAGATGGAGACAACATGCTACATTTAGACACAATACTATATGGAGACAACATGCTAGAATGAGACGATATGCTAGATGGAGACAACATGCTAGATCGAGAAAACATGCTAGATGGAGACAACATGACAACATGCTAGATGGAGACAACTTGCTTGATGGAGACATCATGTTAGAAGGAGACAACATGCTAGATGGAGACAACATGCTAGATGGAGACAACTTGCTAGATGGAGACAACTTGCTAGATGGAGACAACATGCTAGATGGAGACAACATGCTAGATGGAGACAACATGCTAGATGGAGACAACATGCTAGATGGAGACAACATGCTAGATGGAGACAACATGCTAGATGGAGACAACATGCTAGATGGAGACAACATGCTAGATGGAGACAACATGCTAGATGGAGACAACATGCA
>QNTS01002169.1:303189-314076 GCA_003317085.1 Hucho hucho | reverse complement strand
GGGGTCAAATACTTATTTCCCTCATTAAAATGCAAATCAATTTATAACATTTTTCACATGCGTTTTTCTGGATTTTTTTGTTGTTATTCTGTCTCTCACTGTTCAAATAAACCTACCATTAAAATTATAGACTGATCATTTCTTTGTCAGTGGGCAAACGTACAAAATCAGCAGGGGATCAAATACTTTTTTCCCTCACTGTATCTCTCGACCGTCATCTCTATCTAGCATTATATCTCTCAAGCACTATCTGTCTATAACATTATACCTAACAATATATCTCTCTAACATTATATCTCTCTAACATTATATCTCTCTAGCATTATATCTAACATTATATCTCCATAGCATTATATATCTCTAGCATTATATCTAACATTATATCTCTCTAGCATTATATCTCTCTAGCATTATATCTAACATTATATCTCCATAGCATTATATATCTCTAGCATTATATCTAACATTATATCTCCATAGCATTATATATCTCTAGCATTATATCTAACATTATATCTCCATAGCATTATATATCTCTAGCATTATATCTAACATTATATCTCTCTAGCATTATATCTCTCTAGCATTATATCTAACATTATATCTCCATAGCATTATATATCTCTAGCATTATATCTAACATTATATCTCTCTAGCATTATATCTCTCTAGCATTATATCTAACATTATATCTCCATAGCATTATATATCTCTAGCATTATATCTAACATTATATCTCTCTAAAATTATATCTCTCTAACATTATATCTCTTTAACAGTACATCACTCTAACATTATATCTCTCTAACATTATATCTCTCTAAAATTATATCTCTCTAACATTATATCTCTAGCATTATATCTCTATAGCATTATATCTCTCTAAAATTATATATCTCTAACATTTTATCTCTAGCATTATATCTCTCTAGCATTGTGTCTAACATTATATCTCTATAGCATTATCTCTCTAAAATAATTTCTCTCTAACATTATATATCTTGAACATTATATCTATAGCATTATATCTGCTTTAACATTATATCTATAGCATTATATATCTAAAAAAGTATATCTCTCTAACATTATATCTCTTTAACATTATATCACTAGCATTATTTCTCTCTAGCAGTATATCTCTCTAACATTATATATCTCTAGCATTAAATCTAACACTATGTCTCTCTTGCATTATATCTAACATTATATCTCTCTATCATTATATCTCTCATACATTATATATCTCTAGCATTAAATCTAACACTATGTCTCTCTTGCATTATATCTAACATTATATCTCTCTATCATTATATCTCTCATACATTATATATCTCTAGCATTAAATCTAACACTATGTCTCTCTTGCATTATATCTAACAGTATACTTCTCTTGCATTATATCTCTCATACATTATATATCACTAGCATTATATCTCTCTAACATTATATCTCACTAACATGATATCTCTCTACCATTATATCTAACATTATATTGCTCTAGCATTATATCTAACATTAAATCTCTCTAACATTATCTCTCTAACATTATACTTCTTGAACATTGTCTCTCTAACATTATCTCTCTCAAAAATGATATCTAACATTATATCTCTCTAACATTATATCTCTCTAACATTATATCTCTCTAACATTATATCTCTCTAACATTACATCTAAAAGTATATCTCTCTAGCATTATATCTATTTAACATTATATATATCTCTAACATTATATCTCTCTAACATTATATCTCTCTAACATTATATCTAACATTATATCTCTCTAACATTATATCTAACATTATATCTCTCTAACATTACATCTAAAAGTATATCTCTCTAGCATTATATCTATTTAACATTATATATCTCTAACATTATATCTCTCTAACATTATATCTCTATAACATTACATCTCTTGAACATTATATCTCTCTAATATTGTATCTCTCTAGCATTATAAATAACATTATCTCTCTGACATTATATCTCTAACATTATTCATCTCTAACATTATATCTAACATTATATCTCTCAAGCATTATAAATAACAGTATATCTCTCTAACATTATATCTCTTTAACATTATATCTCTCTAGCATTATATGTCTTATTATATCTAAAATTATATCTCTCTGGCATTATATCTTTCTAGCATTATATTTAACATTATATCTTAACTTATATCTCTCTGGCATTATATCTAACATTATGTCTCTCTATCATTATATCTCTCCAGCATTATATCTAACATTATATCTCTCCAAAATTAAATCTCTCTAACATTGTATCTAGCATTATATTTAACATTATATCTCAAATTATATCTCTCGAGCACACAGGTTCAACTGATTCTAATTATCATCTCATCAAAAGGCTTTTAGGATTTGAATCAGCTGTGTAGTGCTGGGGCAAAAATAAAATGTGCACCCATTAGGGAACCACTGCTCTAGCATTATATATCTCTTTAACAGTATATCACTCTAACATTACATCTCTCTAGCATTATATCTAACATTATATCTCTATGGCATAATATCTCCCTAAAATCATGTCTCTCTAACATTATATCTCTTTAACATTATATCTCTAGCATTATATCTCTCTAGCATTATATATCTTTAACATTATATCTCTCTAACATTATACCTCTCTAGCATTATATCTAACATTATGTCTCTATAGCATTATCTCTCTAAAATTACATCTCTCTAACATTATATCTCTTTAACATTATATCTCTAGCATTATATCTCTCTAACATTATACCTCTCTAACATTATACCTCTCTAGCATTATATCTAACATTATGTCTCTATAGCATTATCTCTCTAAAATTACATCTCTCTAACATTATATCTCTTCAACATTATATCTCTAGCATTATATCTCTCTAACATGATATCTCTCTTGTATTATATCTAACATTATATATCTCGAACATTATATCTCTAAGGCATTATATCTAAAAGTATATCTCTCTAACACTATATCTCTCTAACATTAAATCTAACATGATACCTCTACCATGTAACATGTGAAATGTGTTGTGCTATTTTAGAGGAAAACCATGTCTCTGAGTTAGTAGGTAATGTCAGTGATAAAATAGGATCTCACCTTCTCTCCATGGATGGACCTCCTGTGTCTTGCAGGCTGCAACCAGTGTGGATAGGTAATCTCATAGCTCTCTCTGTGTTCTATTCTGGGGCTGTTCTCCTGAGGGCCCGGTCTCTGCTCCTCTACACAAAGGATTTACAAGCATGTCAATAAAGGGGACAATAGAAGGTAACAGTTTATTGACAGATTGGTTGATTGATTGATTTGTCATTAAAAACAGTGCACTTAATTTTCCTAGAAAGGTTTGAATATGATGTCTCCTGATAAAATGTAATAAAACAAGCTTTTGTAGTCATTGTAAAATCAACTCAAATAAATGTCTGTCACATGCTTAGTAAAACAGCAGGCATAGACTAACAGTGAAATGCTTACTTACGGGCCCTTCCCAACAATGCAGAGAGAAAGACAATAGAGAACAATAATAGAAAAGTAAAACGTAATAATAAAAGTAATAATGAATACACAATTAGTAATGATAACTTGGCTATATGGGTACCAGTACCAAGTCGATGTGCAGGGGTACGAGGTCATTGAGGTAGATGTGAACATATAACTAGGAATTGAGTGACAGATAATAAACAGTAACAGCAGCGTATGTGATGAGTCAAAAAAGTGCAAAAGGGTCAATGCAGATAGTCCCGGTAGCTATTTGGTTAAAGATGCAATATGCAGAAATCTCTCCGCCATTTCCTGATTGATAAAATTCAAATAGTTAGCCTAACTGCAGTTTATGTGACAAAACAAGCAATAGTGTAGACAAGTGCAGATAATCATTGTACCATTTAAACCACTGTGAAATCTATTTTCAATAACCAAAAATATTGTATTTTCAGCTGTTTGAAACTGATGTACAAAACCGGAAGTAAAAGACACAAAAACGAAACGGGAAGCATAGAACATATCAACCGCTTCTTAGACTTGTTTTCAATGCATATGACAGTTCTATAACTAACATTTCTATGTAAATGTGGTCAGGTCACCCAAAATGTTACATAATGCAGTTTTAACTATTTAACTAACTATTTAGCAGTCTTGTAGCTTGGGGCTAGAAGCTGTTCCGGGTCCTGTTGGTTCCAGACTTGGTGCATCGGTACCGCTTGCCGTGCAGTAGCAGAGAGAAAAGTCTATGACTGGGGTGGCTGGAGTCTTTGACCATTTGTAGGGCCTTCCTCTGACACCGCCTACTACAGAGGTCCTGGATGGTGGGGAGCTTGGTCCCACTGATGTTCGCACTACCCTCAGTAGCTTAGTGATGAGCTTGGAGGGCACTATGGTGTTGAATGCTGAGCTGTAGTCAATGAACAGCATTCTCACATAGGTGTTCCTTTTGTCCAGGTGGGAAAGGGCAGTGTGGAGTGCAATAGAGATTGTGTCATTTGTAGATCTTTGGGGCGGTTTGTGAATTGGAGTGGGTCATTTAGACAGGTTACCTTGGCGCACAGGGACTATGGTGGTCTGCTTGCAAGATGTAGATATTACAGACTGGGTCAGGTAGAGGTTTAAAATGTCAGTGAACAGCTGGTCAGCTGGTCAGCGCATGCACTGAATATGCATCCTGGTAATCTGTTTGAATGTTAACCTGTTTAAAGGTCTTACTCACATCGGCTATGTAGAACATGATCACACAGTCATCCAGAACAGCTAGTGCTCTCATGCAAGGTTCAGTGTTGCTTGCCTTGAAGCGAGCATAGAAGCCATTTAGCTCATCTGGTAGAAACACTTAAAATAAGGGCTGTGTTTTTTGTGTAGGCTTACCGTGGCGTGAGGTTTGATAACTGTGTAAATCTCTCTAGGACAAGGGGACTTGTAGCAATATATTTGCCGGTATTTACCACAGAAAAATGAAATGCTAATGTGGCTTTCACAAAGAATTTCTAATTCCATGGTTATCTGGACGAGGCTGCCGAATCGAGGCAAATGTAAAAATCTCTGGATTAGCTATCTAATGTTAGCTCAATTTAGTAATAAAAAAATTGACAACATTTCTTTAAATTGACAATTCTGTGAACTGCCTTGTGCAAGTTTCACATTGACCCAATACCTGTTAGCATCGGTGTCAGCTAGAGACGACCTGCATGATACAGGGTCTTGCATGACTTTGATGCTAATTAGCATTTTCTAATCTGAGAGTAAATAGATTTGAATATATTGATAAAAGTCACCTTGTCCGAGAGAGATTTTTATGGTTATCAAAACGTCACTCCAGGGTAAGCCTACACGAAACACAGACATAATTCTTTTAAGGGTTTCTAAAATTCCCTATGGGAAAAATTGATGGTGGAAATACGATTGGAACCGTTTCCCTGTTTGACCGCTAGGATTTATGGGTATAATGACACCTCTACTGTGGGTCTCTATACAGCTGGCGTAGTCTTGGTTTGTGGTGGTAAATAGAAAGCTTTGAAAAATATAGATGAAAACTTGCTTGGTAAATAATATGGTCTACAGCTTATCATGAGGTAGCCAGTAGGAAGTTATTTAGATAACTGAATTTAAAACTGACCCCAGTACATTCTTTAAAAATAATTTAGGCTGCAATTTATAGAAAACTTGCTTATGTTATGAATGAATAAGAAAATTGATTCTTTCAAACAGTCACAACAGCCTAAGAAAGACTAAATAAGCCTTGAAACACCAGTAAACACATAGCTATGGACTGAATGAACCAACATTATGCACAGTTCAAAATAAATTATCTTGAAATATTTATCAGCCATCCAGAAAATCTCCATGCATTAACTTACTGATTAGCTATTGTAATGAATGCACAGACTTACCGACAGCATCTACGTGACCAGAAACAACAGATCCAACACAAAAGATAATGACTGTCAAATACAGACACAGACTCAGAAGAGAATATACAGAACACCGATTAATGCGGGTTAACCGTTCTCGTGGACTCATGCTAAAATAAAGGGTTAGAATTTAAACCCTACAATGTAATCGCAAACAAAAAATAATGCATAGGCAAAGGATAAATAATAGCTGCCCGTCGACATATCCTATGAAGCGGCTAAATGTGTAGGCAACAATAGCACTCTATCGCTCTGACTGCTTCGGATGCTTCCACAGAGGCAGAGCACATCTGTTCTCTGTTTCCAGATCTTCTTTTCATTTTCAGCCCCTCCCCTTTACCCTATGACTGGTCGCGCGTTCGCCCGGGCAATCGATTTCTGTGATTTTGAAAACGTTTGAAGACTAGAGATTGTTTAATGATAGCCCTAACACTTATGCGTATAAAATAATACATTCTATTCTATTTTTCAAAATTTCATACAGTATGTTATATGATAGGTGAATGTGAATGTCTGAAATACAGAATATGTCATGGCAATAGCCTACTGTAAAACATTTATACTAAAGATGAATTATGCTATACAGCTCAGGCTCTGTACTAAAGACACCATATTTCCTATATAGTGCACGGCAGTGTTGTGTTCGAGACCACCTAAAGCGAGACCGATTCAAGACAAAGACCGGAGGGAATCTAGTCCAAGTCAAGACCAAGACCGGAGAGGGGGCGAGACCGAGTCAAGACCGAGACCGGGGTGGGGGACGAGAGGTCCGAGAACAAGTCAAGACGAAGACCAGAAAAATGCGAGTCCAATTCAAGACCATGACTGTAATTTTGTAAAATCGTTACCATAATAAGAGTTCAACATGTCCAGTATTTCTGTGTTCATATTTCAGAACATATGGATTCTTTAGACATTCAGAATGGTGAAACAAATACATGCTGAGGGCAAATAGAGCCACTCTACACATTTTTACTAACCCAAACACAGTGGGGAACAACGAGGAGCTAGGAACACAAGCATTTCACTACACACACAATAACATCTGCTAAATAGGAGTATGTGACCAATACCATTTGATTTGATTTGATTTGATTTGAGGGACTTCTACACTTTCAGAAAAAAAGGGCAAGGATTTATTGCAAAATAATAATAATGATATTATTATTTTCAATGATGTTCTGATTTAATCTCTTCAGTTTTTGTTAGAAAGGAAAAGGTTAACGCTGAAGATATATTTCTTTAGATGAATCTAGCTAGCTAAATGAGCCATTGGCTAGGCCATCAGAAGCTTGATAGAAGGCCTCTGCCATTCAACTGTATTAGGGAAACATTTTGGAGTGATAGTGGAATCAACCAATCACATTGACTTGTAATGGCCAACAGGTGGAAGGCCAACAGGTCCTCCATGGTCTAACTAGCTAACCTTTGTTGTAGGATAGTTTGCAGCTGCTGCAGCAGGTGTTATTGAAGAGGATGTTATGGCTAATTTGTTTGCTTCTCCTTTTTCAATAATAACTTTCAACAAGAAGTTAAAATAACTGATGTGTGTGAAACATTGTTGCATTTAAACTTTAGATCACCCGTTACTTTGTGTGCTGAACATGAATGTTTTTTGCAATGGGAGGTAATAGTTGTAAATTGCGATTGGAAAACGCTTAGCCTAATGATTGTGTTTTTGTATTCTTATGATTGGGACCTACTGGCTTATAATGTCAGAGTGAACGGACTGCTGTCTTTCCATCGGCCCTATGCAGTGGTGTAGTGATGCCTGGAGAAGTGGGTCCTGTGTGAAGGAAAGGTGCCCTGCGTGTAAAATCCTGTTTTCATATAGATTTTCAGATTTTCACTCTCAAAAAAATTATAATTAAAAGACAAAAATGTTATGTTAAAATAATGCTTAAACCTCATCAGGAGACCATTTTTTAGGTCTGGAAAAAATATATATTTTTGGAGGGTGTAGTTGCCCTTTAATTCAATTGAGCAAAACAAAATGCCCTCCCCATAGATACAAATCAGCATGATATCATTCTGTCAGGTAGGCTAACATTGCAGTCAACATTTAATTGGGAAGGTTTTTTGAGGAGGCCTTTAGAAATGTTGACGCAAACAGAGCTTGATGACTGGATTACACATCGTAAATAACCTACTAACCAAGACTAAGGACCACTGTAGAAACTATGAGAATAGAAATGTTCAGAACTTTTGTGAAACATCACAGCACAGTTGAAAAATATTTTGCAACTAGAAATCAAAACTGGATGGTGTTCAGAGATAGATGGGAGGGGTTGAGTGATGCTGAAGGATGGCACTAAAAACAAACAAAAGCTAATTATTATAAAATATACTGTGTCCGTAAAATGCTTATAGTATGTATAAGATGGAAGTAGAAGCCTAAGTGTTGTTGTCCATTAGTTGAATCCAATTAGGGGAGGGGTGGTAGGGTTAGGGGTAAATAATAAACAAAAATTAGTAAAAAAAATATATATATATTATCTATACAGTACCAGTCAAAAGTTTGGACACACCTACTCATTCAAGGGGTTTTCTTTATTTTTACTATTTTCTACATTGTAGAATAATAATAATAGTGAAGACATCAAAACTATGAAATAACACAAAATCATGTAGTAACCAAAAAAGTGTTAAACAAACCAGAATGTATTTTATATTTGAAATTCTTCAAAGTAGCCACCCTTTGCCTTGATGACAGCTTTGCACACTCTTCGCATTCTCTCAACCAGCTTCATAAGGAATGCTTTTCCAAGTCTTTAAGGAGTTCCCACATGTGCTGAGCACTTGTTGGCTGATTTTCCTTCACTCTGCAGTATAACTCACCCCAAACCATCTCAATTGGGTTGAGGTCAGGTGATTGTGGAGGCCAGGTCATCTGATGCAGCACTCCATCACTCTCCTTCTTGGTCAAATAGCCCTTACACAGCCTGAAGGTGTGTTAGGTCATTGTCCTGTTAAAAAACATATGATGGTCCCACTAAGAGCAAACCAGATGGGAATGGCGTATCGCTGCAGAATGCTGTGGTAGCCATGCTGGTTAAGTGTACCTTGAATTCTAAATAAATCACAGACAGTGTCACCAGCAAAGCACCCCTACACCATCACACCTCCTCCTCCATGCTTCACGGTGGGAACCACACATAAGGAGATAATCCGTTCACCTACTCTGCGTCTCACAAAGACATGGCGGTTGGAACCAAAAATCTCAAATTTGGACTCATCAGACCAAATGACAGATTTCCACCCGTCTAATGTCCATTGCTCGTGTTTCTTGGCCCAAGCAAGTCTCTTCTTATTGGTGTCCTTTAGTAGTGGTTTCTTTGCAGCAATTCGACCATGAAGGCCTGATTCATGCAGTCTCCTCTGAACAGTTGATGTTTACATGTGTCTGTTACTTGAACTCTGTGAAGCATTTATTTGGGCTGCAATCTGAGGTGCAGTTAACTCTAATGAACGTATCCTCTGCAGCAGAGGTAACTCTGGGTCTTCCTTTCCTGTGGCAGTCCTCAAGAGAGCCAATTTCATCATAGTGCTTGATGGTTTTGAAGAAACTTTCAAAGTCTTAAAGTAATGATGGACTGTTGTTTCTCTTTGCTTATTTGAGCTGTTCTTGACATAATATGGACTTGGTCTTTTACCAAATAGGGCTATCTTCTGAATACCACCCCTACCTTGTCACAACACAAATTATATACTCAAACGCATTAAGAAGGAAAGAAATTCCACAAATGAACTTTTAAGAAGGCACACCTGTTCATTGAAATGCATTCCAGGTGACTACCTCATGAAGCTGGTTTAGAGAATGCCAAGAGTGTGCATCAAGGCAAAGCTGTCATCAAGGCAAATATACTATAAAATATATTTTGATTTGTTTAACACTTTTTTGGTTACTACATGGTTCCATATGTGTTATTCCATAGTTTTGATGTCTTCACTATTATTCTACAATGTACAACTTTTGACTGGTACTGTAAAAATGTAAAAATATATATATATGGGGGATTGGAAACGATGTAGACAATCACATTAATGGAAGCCCCAATCTATCTTCAATTTTAAAGCTGATCCACCCCCTAAAAGAAAAAAGGACTAAGGACCAAACGTTTTCACCACCTGGTGTGCATACCTATTGTTGCCTTAGTTAGCATTTACTGGTAGATTCACTACATGACCAAAAGTATGTGGACACCTGCTCGTTGAACATCTCTTTCCAAAATCATGGGCATTAATATGGAATTGGTCGCCCCTTTGCTGCTAAAACAGCCTCCACTCTTCTGGGAAAGCTTTCCACTAGATTTTGGGACATTGCTGCGGGGACTTGCTTCCATTCAGCCACAAGAGCATTAGTGAGGTCGGGCACTAATGTTGGGCGATTAGTCCTGGCTCGCAGTCGGTGTTCCAATTCATCCCTCCTATGGCCCTCCTATGTTGAACATAATAAACAGCTCTCTATCTACCGGATGTGTACCAAACTCACTAAAAGTGGCAGTAATAAAGCCTCTCTTAAAAAAGCCAAACCTTGACCCAGAAAATATAAAAAACTATCGGCCTATATCGAATCTTCCATTCCTCTCAAAAATTTTAGAAAAAGCTGTTGCGCAGCAACTCACTGCCTTCCTGAAGACAAACAATGTATACGAAACGCTTCAGTCTGGTTTTAGACCCCACCATAGCACTGAGACTGCACTTGTGAAGGTGGTAAATGACCTTTTAATGGCGTCAGACCGAGGCTCTGCAACTGTACTCGTGCTCCTAGACCTGTGCTGCTTTTGATACCATCGATCACCACATTCTTTTGGAGAGATTGGAAACCCAAATTGGTCTACATGGACAAGTTCTGGCCTGGTTTAGATCTTATCTGTCGGAAAGATATCAGTTTGTCTCTGTGGATGGTTTGTCCTCTGACAAATCAACTGTAAATTTCGGTGTTCCTCAAGGCTCTGTTTTGGGACCACTA
>QNTS01002169.1:286389-296890 GCA_003317085.1 Hucho hucho | reverse complement strand
CAGCTATTCTCTGGAGCTACAGATACACCCCCAGCTATTCTCTGGAGCTACAGATACACCCCCAGCTATTCTCTGGAGCTTCAGATACACCCTCAGCTATTCTCTGGAGCTTCAGATACACCCCCAGCTATTCTCTGGAGCTACAGATACACCCCCAGCTATTCTCTGGAGCTTCAGATACACCCCCAGCTACTCTCTGGAGCTACTTACTTGTGGAAGTTTCTTCCATCCAACCGCACCACGATGTAACAGTTTTTCAGACAGGTGTCATCTGTCTCGAAGTTACGGACGTACTCAAACTTGCTCTTGGCCATTCTGGAGCTGCTGGTAAAAACACTGGCTACTGGCCGGAGGATGCACGTCTTGATGCCTCCTGGTAATCTACACGGCACTGGACCAAACATGAGGGTTCTGTGAGAAAGGACAGACCAGATCAAATCAGTAGGTTCTGTTGGAGAAGAAGCAGCAGCAGCTGTGGCTGTGGTCTTCATGTCTGAAATTCTGCTCTCTTTTAGACTCAGAGCATTTCTTATTATTCTGTTTGGAAATTCAAGACACTCCATTTACTATGATGTTAGTTTAGTTTGGTATTGTAACAACCCTGGGTTTATAAGCGCGGATCAACTCTGCCGCTTGAGCATGCTTTTGCGGCACAGTCGATAGCGCGCTGGACTTCGGGTTCGAGACCTGTTTCCTGCCTGTTTCATTACATTGGTGTCAGAAGTGGGATCGAACCTTGCATCCACGACAGGAGCATGCTTTTGCGGCACAGTCGCGCCGGACCTCGGCCTAGAAGGTCGAGGGTTCGAGACCTGCTCGTTTCATTAGAGTATGTATTAATCTGTCCATCATCCATTTAATATGTTACAAATTACAATTAGTATAATATTTTACGAATTGCAATTCATACAATATGCTACGAATTTGCAAAAGATACAATATGTTACAAATTTAAATTTGTTGTGGCTAACATTAGCTAGGAGTTTAACGTTAGCCAGGCTAGGGGTTAAGGTAAGGTTAAAGGGTTAAGGTTAGGGTAAGGGTGGGCTAAGTAGTTAAAAGGAGTAAGTAGTTGCAAAGCAAAAAAAACATTCTTATTTACAATGATTATTATTTACCCTAACACGGACGACGCTGGGCCAATTGTGCGCCGCCCTATGGGACTGCCAATAGCGGCCGGTTCTGAAACAGCCTGGAATCAAACCAGGGTCTGTAGTGGTGCCTCTAGCACTAAGATGCAGTGCCTTTGACCGCTGGGCCACAATTAGCTAAAATTATCCATTCGAGATTCGAACATGCATTTTTTCGGTTGCCACCCATCCAACCTCCTTTCGTTTGCATTAAGTAGCCTTCTGTCTTATGTAACATATCATACTAATTTGACCATCCCTGATGTTACGTTTAGTCTATAAGACCAGGCTGACAGGCTAGCTAGCTACTTACAAATTAATGGCATCGTCTTCGGTTCATGATGAATACTTCCTTAAAACAATGTTATAACTTAGTTTACTTTACTTGAACCTATGTAAGTGGTGTTATTGTCGAGGCAAGGCTTTACGTTTTTATTTAATTTTTACTGTGAGAATGTATCTGGCAAAGAACAAAACACACGTTGTTTTCGCCAGTGGTTGCAACCCAGTCCGTCCACCAAATAAGTCCTACTAGAACAGATACTGCGTATTTCAGTTCCGGGACAGTCTCTCGTCTACGATCTCACAAAAAAAAATAAAAAAACGAACAGAAATTGTTTTTGTTGTAGTTGTTTATTGTCTTTTAGCTGGGTTCCTGGACATAATTTCATTTAAAAAAACAATAAAAACAAAGATTACAGACGACTAATATGCAAATCTGCTTCATAGTACTTCAGCGCCCTCTCCTGGTGAAAATCAAGAAATTCAGCGGAAGAAGACTAAGTTTCCCATGATTCTTAGCGTCGTGCATGTCTGCGGTTGTTTTAAACATGGAGGAGAGGGAAAGAATAGTAGATAAACACCACAAATGTTAATAATCAGAAAAGAAAGAAAGAGAGAGGATCAACAAGTGCATGTGCTTCAGATGAAACCGAACATACGGCCCATCCCACCGTACCTTCTCCGCTATGCGATCTGGTTTCAGAGCTGGTCATGGCTGCACCTCAGCCACGCTCAAGGTCCTAAACGACATAACTGCCATCGATAAGAGACATTACTGTGCAGCCATATTCATTGATCTGGCCAAGGCTTTCGACTCTGTCAATCACCACATCCTTATCGGCAGACTCGACAGCCTTGGTTTCTCAAATGATTTCCTCGCATGGTTCACCAACTACTTCTCCGATAGAGTTCAGTGTGTCAAATCGGAGGGCCTGTTGTCCAGGCCTCTGGCGGTCTCTATGGGGGTGCCACAAGGTTCAATTCTTGGGCCGACTCTCTTCTCTGTATACATCAATGATGTCGCTCTTGCTGCTGGTGAGTCTGATCCACCTCTATGCAGATGACACCATTCTGTATACATCTGGCCATTCTTTGGACACTGTTAACTACCCTCCAGACGAGCTTCAATGCCATACAACTCTCCTTCCGTGGCCTCCAACTGCTCTTAAACGCAAGTAAAACTAAATGCATGCTCTTTAACCGATCGCTGCTCGCACCTGCCCGCCTGTTCAGCATCACTACTCTGGACGGTTCTGTCTTAGATTATGTGGACAACTACAAATATCTAGGTATCTGGTTAGACTGTAAACTCTCCTTCCAGACTCGCATCAAACATCTCCAATCCAAAATTAAATCTAGAATTGGCTTCCTATTTCGCAACAAAGCCTCCTTCACTTATGCTGCTAAACATACCCTGGTAAAACTGACTATCCTACCGATCCTTGACTTCGGCAGTGTAATTTACAAAATAGCCTCCAAGACTCTACTCAGCAAATTGGATGTAGTCTATCACAGTGCCATCCGTTTTGTCACCAAAGCCCCATATACTACCCACCACTGCAACCTGTATGCTCTCGTTGGCTGGCCCTCGCTTCATATTCGTCGCCAAACCCACTGGCTCCTGTCATCTATAAGTCTTTGCTAGGTAAAGCCCCGCCTTATCTCAGCTCACTGGTCACCATAGCAACACCCACCCATAGCACACGTTCCAGCAGGTATATTTCACTGGTCATCCCCTAAGCCAACACCTCCTTTGGCCGCCTTTCCTTCCAGTTCTCTGCTGCCAATGACTGGAACGAATTGCAAAAATCACTGAAGCTGGAGACTTATATCTCCCTCACTAACTTTAAGCATCAGCTGTCAGAGCAGCTTACCGATCATTGCACCTGTACACAGCCCATCTGTAAATAACCCACCCAACTACCTCATCCCCATATTATTTATTTTTTTGCTCCTTTGCACCCCAGTATCTCTACTTGAGCATCATCTTCTGCACATCTATCACTCCAGTGTTAATGCTAAATTGTAATTATTTCGCCACTATGGACTATTTATTACCTTACCTCCCTAATTTTACTACATTTGCACACACTGTATATAGATTTTTCTATTGTGTTATTGACTGTACGTTTGTTTATCCCATGTGTAACTCTGTGTTGTTTTTGTCGTACTGCTTTGCTTTTTCTTGGCCAGGTCGCATTTGTAAATGAGAACTTGTTCTCAACTGGTCTACCTGGTTAAATAAAGGTGAAAAAATAAAAAATAAGACCCAATGGGAGCCCAATGGGAGGTGCCAGCCCAATGGGAGGGTTCACACCCACCACGTCAACCAGTTCTTCATAGAGAATGTGCTTCTAATCAACCTACAACCACTCTGAACCTGTTGTGTACTTTATCCAGCAAGGGTGGCAACCTAGCCTGGAACTGGAAGCCAGTCTGTTTCTGCTCTCTTGCCAACTCCTTATGGAGTTTCCATGCCAAACATGAGCAGAAGCAGACAGACTGGTACCCGGGCTAGTGGCAAATCTCTAGGAAAGTTTCTTGACCTGAAGGTCCAACAAGCTGAAGCATTACCAAGACTGACACATCAACACCTACTACAGTATCTACACTGGTTTAGACCAACTAGGAGTGAACCATGAAGTCTCACTGCTACTGTATATCATATTAATATGTATTCTCTGCTTTACGCAGACAATAAGAAGTAAAACATTAATTACCAAGCTGTCTTCCCTTGTCTGTCTTTTCTCATCTGGTCTTTGCCTGAAACAGTATTTAAATGCAGGCATGGAGTGTACCACTGTAAATACCCACCAGAGGGCAGTGTAGACTCATTCTAAGACATTTTACTGAGTCATTTGAAATGGAAAAACAATGATGTATATAAATCATTGTGAAAAAAAAGTCTAAAAGTATTCATATAACTAAAGATAAATTTCATTTCACATTATCCTGATATAGTGAGGATCAAAATGATAGCCTAACCCAATGAATGTCTTTACATTTTTCTTTTTCTTATAAATGTGCAGATCATGCTATGCATGCCAACTCCAGGTAATATGGAGGCATATTGCTGCTAAAAAGAGGAAAGCCTACTGTTTGTCCCATTATCTTGCTTTTCTGTCAGCTAGAGCACAAATGGCAGCGTGGTCTGATCTCAGAGGACCTCATATGTGTGTTATGAATAATGGAGATGGGGAAGGTTCAGATTGCAGATGGCACTAAGACGCAACTCTTATTTGTCTAGACATTTCGGATTTTGTTTTATTCTGCCTACATTAGCCATAAACAGCATGATTTAACATGTCATTGCTTTTGTGTAGCTTCTGCTTTCGGTCTCTAAACTAGAGGCTACCGAAGGAAAATAAACCTTCATAATTTCCATAATATTTTGGAGCCGTGCAGGATCTGTTAATTGATCAAACTTTGTCTGAGACAAGCCATTGTCCTACAGTATCTGGGTAAGGATCCGCCGCTTTTTTTCAATTTTCTCCTGAAATGACATACCCAAATCTATCTGCCTGTAGCTCAGGCCCTGAAGCAAGGATATGCATATTCTTGGTAGCATTTGAAAGGAAACACTTTGAAGTTTGTGGAAATGTGAAAGGAATGTAGGAGAATATAACACATTAGATCTGGTAAAAGATAATACAAAGAAAACACTAACCGTTCTTTTGTATTTTTTTTGTACCATCATCTTTGAAATGCAAGAGAAAGGCCATAATGTATTATTCCAGCCCAGGTGCAATTTAGATTCTGGCCACTAGATGGCAGCAGTGTATGTGCAAAGTTTTAGACTGATCCAATGAACCAATTGCATTTCTGTTCAAAATGTAGTATCAAGACATCCGAAATGTGCCTAATTTGCTTATTAATAACTTCCAAATTGTGCACTCTCCTCAAACAATAGCATGGTATTCTTTTACTGTAATAGCTACTGTTAATTGGACAGTGCAGTTAGATTAACAAGAATGTAAGCTTTCTGCCAATATCAGACTTTTTATTTTACTAGACAAGTCAGTTAAGAACAAATTCTTATTTTCAATGACGGCCTAGGAACAGTGGGTAAACTGCCTTGTTCAGGGGCAGAACAAAATATATTTTTACTTGTTAGCTCAGGGATTTGATCTTGCAACCTTTTGGTTACTAGTCCAACGCTATAACCACTAGGCTACCTGCCACCCCAGATATGTCTATGTCCTGGGAAATGTTCTTGTTACTTACAACCTTATGACAATCGCATTAGCCTACGTTAGCTTAACCGTCCCGTGGAAGGGACACCGATCCCAAAGAAGTTTTAATTACTCTCTGCTCTTCTTATACCTCAATCTGATCTATTCAATCCCACTGGCTGTGTGTGTCTGTCTCAGCAGGTTCCAAGGCCACCTAAAGTAGTCAATAAATTGGTAAAGTCAAATAAACACTTCATTAGCAAACTGTAATCAACTGTTTTAATGCCGTAGATAAAAGGATCATGGGACAATCAAATCAAACAAAAACATTTTCTCAAGGCTCCTTTCGTTGGTGATGAGTCACTTTCTTTTTATACATTTGCATAAACTAGTGTTTTTATTTTATGTAACAATACCACATTACAGAAGATCTCAGAACAATTGTAATAAGTAGAAAAAAATTAAACCAGCGAAAGAATAAACACAACCCCCTAAGGACATCATCTCTTAGAAACAAAACACAAGAGTCGCTACATTTTGGTCGTTTCCAGCAGGTAATGCCTCAGCTCAGACAGAAGGCTACTGTGTGTTTATCTGTGCAGGGTTGGGGTCAATTCCATTTCAGTCAATTTAGAAAGTAAACCACATTCAACATTTTCCTTATGAAAAGTATTGAAGAAAACTGGAATTTCAGTGTACTTCCAGAATTTAAATGGAATTGACCCTAACTCCTGGAAGAGAACATAGCTCTGAAACAGAGGAGTCTAGTTTACATGTGAGGTACTCGCTGACCTTGTAAATATGGTCCTAACTTCCACATGTACACAGTGTGCATCCCAAATTGCACCCATTTCGTATATAGTGCACTACTTTTGACCCGAGTCCTATGGGCCCTGGTCGGAAGTAGTGCATTATAAAGCGTATAGGGTGCCATATGAGATGTACCCCCCAAAAAAAACAAACCAAGAGAAATCCTCTCCTAGACCTGGACTGTCTGAGAAACCTCTCATTCAGAGATCCACTCCAGGGTGAAGTTACCCCCAAATACAGATCTAGGATCAGCTTCCCCACCCCAAATCCCAACCTAAACCATTAGTGGAGGGAAACGCAAAACTGACCCAAGATCAGTGTCTTGGGACAACTTCCTCCTATTCCAAGAGGCTCCCAGGGGACAGAGGGAGCAGTAAGAACCACACATACAGACTGTGCTGTAGACTCCGAACAGCAACTGTCATGAACACTATAGTTGTATCGTCTCTCCGTCTGTCTCCTGTAAGTTAGAATGAAGGAAAAAGGCCTCCGTCTTACAGGCACCATGTGCAGTACTTAAAGAACACAACCCACCACGAGGTTGCTCCTAGATCTACTGATTATCTTATTTGGATGCAAGAAAAGAAACAAATATTATAGTTCTTTAAAAAATATATACCCATAAGAAAGGCCACAAAGGAGATCTGTGTTTTATCATTACCACAGCTTCTTCAATTAACAGCTTTCAATCATTTCTCATTCATTCACTTATTAAATCCATCCATCAATAAACGATTTACTGATTTGTTAAATCTAATATTGGACAGAAACTCCACATTTGGAGTGTGGAACGCTGTTATATAAAGTAGGTATTAAAGACCGGCTCCATGGCAATGTAGCGTGCCATAGCAACGTCTTGATTGACATCTGGCTCCGTCCAATCGACACCCACCTCTTCACGGCATCATATCAATCAAGTACTCAATAATTTATTTGTCTGTCGCACCATAGTAATATTTACAGTTGTAGGGAAGGGACAGGTCGAGGTAACCTGACATTCTAAAATAGATGGATGGGGAGTTATTGGGGTGGGAGTATCATATAAAACTATATTTTTGCTACTCTGGACAATTAATTGGTTATGTAATGCAAAACCCCCACTGACATTCTCTTGAAGTTTCATCTGGACAATTCCATGGTAACAGAATGATGCTTTAAAACGCAATTCAAACAAAAAAAAATATTGCGAAGTTCAACAAACCATACAAGTTTAAAAGCCGTCCTTGTGCATAGAATTGTAGGAGTTGTTTAACTTTGCAATCATTGGTTTGTTTGGCATACATTTTAAAGTGAAAATCTCTGCATCATTCTGGCACCGTGTTTTTTGCTCTCTCCCTCTTCCTTAGTTCTTCTCTCCGATTCAAACCCGAACAGCACACATCCATTACTGTACTGAATACACTCTAAAAGGTACTTGATTGCAAGTTCTAACTGATTAAAAGATACATACAATCATGTATATTCATGTCTCTACATATCACTTAAAGGAAAGAAACAGAAAATGGAGGGGTGGCAGTCAGTATTTGATATTTGACAACATTCAAGTACTCTTTGTTTGCAGCTCTTTACAATCCTTCATGGACAGTCAGTTGGATGGAGAGAAAAACAGAAACACCCATCTCCTTCACTTCACCTCCTCTTCCCTCACTTCCTGAAGTTGCCGAAATCTGCGAAGGCGTCCAATCCTTGCTTGGGCTGCTGCTGTACCATGCCAGAGCCCATAGACATGGCTGGCATCCTCATCCCCATGCTCATAGCACCAGGCATCCCCATGCTCATAGCACCAGGCATCCCCATGCTCATGTTAGCCTGGGGCATAGCACCCATGTTCATGCCCATTCCCATCATGCCCTGGCTGGGGGCCATGCCCATCCCAGCCCCAGGGTACATCATGGGAGTTGTAGGGGTTCTGATGGGGGAGGGGGCGAGGCCCATGCCGGCGAATCCTTGGGAGAGCATGTTGACGGGTGGGAGGGGCTGGCCTCCTAGAAGACAGAAACAGGAAAAAGTGGAGTCAGAAGACAGCATGACCTCACACACAGGTTCACACACACTCCATACTGAACAAGTAGTCCCAAGCATCATTCTATTCCACACTGAACAAGCAGTCCCAAGCATCCTTCTATTCCACACTGAACAAGTAGTCCCAAGCATCCTTCTATTCCATACTGAACAAGTAGTCCCAAGCATCATTCTTTTCCATTCTGACTGTACCTAAAGCCTTTCGAATGGTCTTGTGACCATGCTGATAAACGGGAAGAAAGCCCACACGCTGGGGATCTTGGATACTCCACAAACAGTTGAATGGATCTCAAACCAACGTTTCGGTCAACAGACTTTCAGCAGTGTTTTGAACCCCCTCCAGATAAACACAGCACTATTTCTATCCCAGGCAATACTACAACCCAGTAGGCTCACCTTGGAGTGTTTTGAGGGTGGGCTGGGCAGGTTTGGGGGGCTGCACGCCGGGTGCCAGGAAGTCCAGACTGATGTTGACCGAGGAGTCAGACCAGGTGGAGGGGATCGCTGACCCCATGGAACTCTGTGTACCCAGCATGACTTGCTGCTGCTGGGGCTGCAACGGACCGCCCAACAACTGGAAGGGCTGAGGGGGGAGAGAGAGAGAGAATTTGGTAGCAAGTTCCAATAGATATTAATGTTAAGGTACCTATATAATGGTGACATATGAAGGTTGAACTACGGTCTCTACAGTAATCTACATAAAAACATCCCATCTAACCAGAATGAACAGGTTGGGAAGGGGCAGGTTTGATTCACCTGCAAAACCAAGCTCGTCTTTTCTTAAGTAGGTCAGGTTTTTAACATGCAAATATCTATGCAAACACAACCTCATATTAGATTGAATGGTTTTCTGACTCAAAATGGCTCCTTCTCATTGTGTGTGTGTGTGTGTGTGTCTGTGTGTGTGTGTGTGTGTGTGAGAGAGTGTGTGTGTGTGAGAGTGTGTGAGTGTGTCAGTGTGTGAGTGTGTGAGTGTGTGAGTGTGTGTTTGTCCCTATGCAAGGAGGAGCATCTGCAAACGTTGGCTCTGCTGTTTCTCTTTCCTGTCTGTCCCTCTAAACCACAGCCACTTACTGTCACTCCTCTCATTAACAGTGCATCAGGCACAATATGGACCATTTACAATGGGAATTCATTTACTGTTGATGTGTACCATGTCTGTCCTATATTCTTACCAGTGATGTGGACTGTGGCATGGTACTGGTCATGTTCTGTGTGCTGGTCATATTAAAGGTGAGGCTCTGAGAGCCAGAGAGAGACTGAGTCTGGACCGGACCCATCAGATCAAACAGGTCAGCTGAGGCTGGAGCCTGGGCAGAGCTAGTCCCAAACAGGTCAGTGTTGCTAGGGGCCAGAGGCTGGGCGAAAGGGGTGGGGACGGGGGCCTGGCCGTCAGGGAAAGCATTCCAGTCCCCAAAATCACCGTTCCCACTGGAGGCTGGAGAGGAGGAGGAAAGAGAGGAATAAGGTTATAGTGGACTTAAATCTCTCTCACACGTTAGCAGGCTCCTTGTGGTCAGACCTCCTCCCCTCTGAATATTCTAGTGCTTTCTAAACTCACCAGATACTGTGGAGAGGCCGACAGAGGCAGCAGGAGAAGAGAAGTCAGCAAATCCTCCTATCAGGTCTGGAAAGAGACATTGGTCACATATTTAACAGATGTTATTGCAGGTGTAGGGCTTGTGTTCCTAGCTCCAACAGTGCAGTAATATCTAACAATTCACAACAACACACACAAATCTAAAAGTAAAATATAATTAAGAAATATATAAATAGTAGGACGAGCAATGTCAGAGTAGCATTGAGAAGAATGCAGTATATACATATGAAATTAGGAAAACAGTATGTAAACATTTAAAGTGACCATAAAACACTTAATGATTGAGATGTGACAGTTTCCAGAGACCAGCCCAGGCCCAGAGACCAGCTGACAGAGGTCAGATGTGATGCTGAAGTAATGGAAAGGATCCCATAGAATTATAGCTAATCAAACACCTCCCCCCCAACCCTCCACGATGTCCAAAACTACACTACCCCCCCTAACCCTCCACGATGTCCCGTAACTACACTACGCCCCCCTAACCC
>QNTS01002169.1:211646-226596 GCA_003317085.1 Hucho hucho | reverse complement strand
ACCAGTCTGACCGCTCTGGGACCTATGGTGCCACCAGTCTGACCGCTCTGGGACCTATGGTGCCACCAGTCTGACCGCTCTGGGACCTATTGTGCCACCAGTCTGACCGCTCTGGGACCTATTGTGCCACCAGTCTGACCGCTCTGGGACCTATGGTGCCACCAGTCTGACCGCTCTGGGATCTATGGTGCCACCAGTCTGACCGCTCTGGGACCTATGGTGCCACCAGTCTGACCGCTCTGGAACCTATGGTGCCACCAGTCTGCTTGCAGGTGTCAGTTATCATCAGGTATGGGGATGATCAGGCCTTTATTCAGGAACATTTATTGAGCTACTTTGATGTGTCAAGTGGGTGAGATGTGCAGTCTGTGTTTGACTTTTGAGATGTCTGAGTTGACCTTCATAGAGCAACTCATTGTCCAAACCTTTGATTAAACAGCTGTAATGGAATGTATCTGATATTTGTATTTACAGCTAAGTCCCCTTCTGTTCCCTGATTAAGAGGTGATGACTACTCCACTCCACTACCTTTGTCAACTTTCTCCTGACATGAACTGAAGCTTCGTCTTATGTGCCCGCTCATCCACTGGCACATTGAATGTTTCCCTTCCAAGCACTGCGAGTACCCCTATCAATTGTCTCTCATTACTTTAAGTAGAGTCACATCACATACACAAACACAATCACATTATTACACATCAATGATTTTACTCCTTGCTTGGACTAACTCATTCTTAGCTCTTTTGTCTAACTGTGTAGTGTGTTGTGTTATTGTTTTTTGTCTTCCCAGTCAAATCCTGTCCTGCACTGGTCAAGCCTCTGAACACCTCAACTCATTCCTCATACCCTTATTCAGTCACTGCTGTGATCCCTTCCCAACACTGTGTAAGTAGCCCTCTCATTCCCCATAATATTGTACTATAAATGTCTTTATTAAATGCTTTAGGTAAAAAGAATTAGTCTTTGACGTTTTTTTTTAAACACACTTTGTCGTCTCCGTGCGTTCCGCGCCTATACCGTGGATCTCCCATACTCCTAAATGTTTCAAGTCACCAGCCTCCACTGGTGTGTGTATGTGTGTGTTTCGCTACATGCTGAATCAAAGAGAAGCCGACTCCCTTGAGCCGCACGTTAAAGTCGCTACTCTAAATAAAATCATTAGGCTCCAGGACTGGTTTTGTCAGCGTAACCACCATCATTCAATTTACCTCCCCTTACTGCTAACACCTCAGTGTGTCGACATTCCACTTTACTGTGTCAGCAGACAATCAGCGCTGTGATTACATCATACAGTACAAACCTTACAGTGCTGAGACCACAGGCTACATTTAGTCATTTAGTGCCCATTGCTAATACACACACACACACACACACACACACACACACACACACACACACACACACACACACACACACACACACACACACACACCGTCTAACGATCCCAGATTGCGTTTCATTAGTGCTTCCTGGTCGATTTCCCTTTTTTGCATTTCGGAACCCTGGAGTAACAGTGGAGACCCCGGAACACTGCGAGGTCTGCAGAATCCTCCGATCAGCCTTTTTTNCACACACACACACACACACACACACACACACACACACACACACACACACACACACACACACACACACACACACACACCGTCTAACGATCCCAGATTGCGTTTCATTAGTGCTTCCTGGTCGATTTCCCTTTTTTGCATTTCGGAACCCTGGAGTAACAGTGGAGACCCCGGAACACTGCGAGGTCTGCAGAATCCTCCGATCAGCCTTTTTTTTAACAAGTTAACCCAGCTTCCTACATTAGATAGACAAATGATAAAAAAAGTGATACTTTTTTGCTGATAATTTTAAATGTAATTAATTGTGGTGGGCGTGTGCAGTATGCAATTTGTATTTTATTTAACCTTAATTTAACTACGCAATTCAGTTAAGAACACATTCTTATTCACAATGATGTACAACCAAGAGGCAAAATGGGATTAAAAGGCTGGGATTAAAAATAAAAATGTAAGACAAAACACACATCACAACAAGGGAGACACCAAAACACTACATAAAGAGTGACATAAGACAACAGCATAGCATGGCAGCAACACATGACAACACATCATGGTAGCTGTCACACCCTGATCTATTTCACCTGTCTTTGTGCTTGTCTCCACCCCCTCCAGGTGTCGCCCATCTTCCACATTATCCCCAGTGTATTTATACCGGTTTTCTCTGTTTGTCTGTTGCCAGTTCGTTTTGTTTCGTCAAGCCTACCAGCAGTTTTCCCTGTGCGCCTTTCTGGCGCTAGTTCCTGTTTTCTAGCTTTCCTGGTTTTTGACCATTCTGCCTGCCCTGACCCTGCCTGTCGTTCTGTACCTTGTCACACCACCCTGGATTACTGACCTCTGCCTGCCCTGACCCTGAGCCTGCCTGCCGTTCTGTACCTTTCGGACACTGCTCTGGACTACTGACCTCTGCCTGCCCTTGACCTGTCGTTTGCCTGCCCCCCTGTTTTTGTAATAAACTTTTGTTACTTCGAAACTGGGTCTTCTCCTGAGCCTTGACAGGTAGCAACACAACATGACAACAACACGTTAACAACACAACATGGTTGCAGCACAAAACATGGTACAAACATTATTGGGCACAGACAACAGCACAAAGGGCAAAAAGGTAGAGACCACAATACGTCACGCGAAGTAGCCACAAGTGTCAGTCTGAGCGTCCATCATTGAGTCTTTGAATGAAAAGATTGAGATAAAACTGTCCAGTTTGAGTGTTTTTTGGAGCTCGTTCCAGTCGCTAGCTGCAGCGAACTGAAAAGAGGAGCGACCCAGGGATATGTGTGCTTTGGGGACCTTTAACAGAATGTGACTGGCAGAACGGGTGTATGTGGAGGATGAGGGCTGCAGTAGATATCTCAGATAGGGGGGAGTGAGGCCTAAGAGGGTTTTATAAATAAGCATCAACCAGTGGGTCTTGCGCCTGGGTGTACAGAGATGACCAGTTTACAGAGGAGTATATAGTGCAGTGATGTGTCCTATAAGGAGCATTGGTAGCAAATCTGATGGCCAAATGGTAAAGAACTTCTAGCCGCTCGAGATCACCCTTACCTGCGTGGGGATCACCCTTAAATGTGGGGCTTAGGACTGAGCCTTAGGGTACTCCCTTGGTGACAGGCAGTGGCTGAGACAGCAGATGTTCTGACTTTATACACTGCACTCTTTGAGAGAGGTAGTTAGCAAACCAGACCAAAGACCCCTCAGAGACACCTCAGAGATACTCTTTAGCTGGCCCACAGGAATGGAATGGTCTACCGTATCAAAAGCGTTGGCCAAGTCAATTAAAATAGCAGCACAACATTGCTTAGACTCAAGGGCAATGGTGACATAATTTAGGACCTTTAAGGTTGCAGTGACACATCCATAAGCTGAGCGGAAACCGGATTGCATAACAGAGAGAATACTATAGACAAGAAAGCCAGTCAGTTGATTATTGACAAGTTTTTCCAAAACTTTTGATAAACAGGGCAAAATAACTTTAGCTGTCCCCTCCTAGACCCCTAGCAACACGCCTAGCAACAGGCACACTTCTTCTTAAACAGGTGTTTTCTAATTAAGTGATAATGCCCAAGAAGCCAGTGTTTGGAGAATATACTGGCATCGTGCTTCGAGGGCATTATCATTTTTATACAATGGGTTACCAACATATTCAAATGATTGACAGATTTTCATAAAAAATGTTATTTTGATGAATTTATTCATACTATTTCATCCTTCCTCAAGATATAGTCCCGAAACAAATATAGGGTTGCTACCCAAGCCGGCTGGTCGTTCGTTCTATTGATTCGGTTGCCAGAGATGTGACCCAGTCGTTCAGTCTTTTTGTTCTGTATCTATGGACGCGACCCAGTTGTTCGTTCTAAATGTTCCATTGCCATACTGGCTGGCAACGTTCTTATCCCTTGCTTGCCAGCTAGCCTACTACAGCTAACTTACAGTCACGTCAAACAGTGCAGACAGAATAACAACAGTAGCTGCATTTGTTTAAGCTGTTTTCCAGTGACATTTATTTGGATACATCCATAACAATGAGCTAACGAGGCCCGATTTCGCCTGGCATCGAAAATGTACTCTCTCGTTAAGACACTGTTGTTCAGAGGAGCTAGCCAACAACACAGCTAACACAATCACTTCAAACTGAAGCTGGAAAGACTGCAAACTAGCTGCACTTAATTTCGTTTAACCTTTTTTCAATTGACATTTCTTTGTATATATCCATAAAAATGATGCCAGCTGATTCATGATTTCGACTGGCTGAGAAATGCTGCCTGCTTCTCTCTCGTCCCGACTCCCCACCCCTACACGTTCATTACTATGGGACAGTTGGAGATTGAATTTTGAATATTGAAACAATGTTGAAAATCTTGGAGAGACAGACAGCAAGGTTTATACAAATCGCCGGTGTTGAAAACTAAATGTTAGTACAAAAGAAATAATGTCTAGATGTTTTTTATAGTGGAGATGAAGTTTATAACTTCCCTGCCTGGGCTAATGAGACAATGGATTGCGCAGTCAGATGGAACAGAGTAAATAGGCATTTTAACGTCATAGATTTAGCCGGTGGTAAATTATGGAACAGACACTGGCTGGAATGCACTTAACCAATCAGCATTCAAGATTAGACCCACCCGTTGTATGAAGACTAAACAAAACTCTCAAGAAGAGAGAGTCCTATTTTCTGTCCGGCAACAGCTTAAAGACGCACAATGGACGTATATATTTCTCTCTCTATGAAAACACTACAAAGATTGTTTAGGAGACCCTTTGAAGCTTGATCAGTCAGCTGAGAGAAGAAGAGAGGAGAAGAGCAAAAGACAGGGAGAGAAGAAGAGGAGAAGAGGTAGAGGGAAAAAAACGGAGAGGAGAAGAGGAAAAGACAGGGAGAGAAGAAGGAGCAAAGAAGAAGAGAGGAGAAGAGGAAAAGACAGGGAGATAAGAAGAAAGAGAGAAGAAGAGAGGAAAAGACGAAGAGGAGAGATGGAGAAAAGGGATGCGAGGGAGAGGGAAAAGAGGGAGGAGAGGGAGAGGAGGAAATGGTTTACTATGGTGAATAAAGTGTCTGAGTGTGTAAATACTGTAAAGTGGTACGTTCAGCATGGATTGATGTTTAGATAAGACAAGGACAGTTGGTGGAGATCCAAACTAACTGCTATCAGAATAAGATGCTAATTTTGGACATAAAATGCAAAACATTTTTAAATCAGGAAAAACTCTTTATTAACCTACAAATAATGAAAGAAATGACATTTTTTGGATGGGAAATAACACATGGAAGCTTGGCTAGACAACACAGCACAAAATAAACTAGGTACAAAATAAAATAAAATAAAAATATGAGATCACATTTACATAGTGGGTGACAAAACATAACTCTGTGACACTTCGACACTTATATACTAACTCAGAACAAACTAGAATTAGGGTTTAGAAGCAACGCAAAATGTACACATACAAAAGATAAATACAGTATTTAAATGATAACTTTATACAGAACTCCCCCTTTTGTCACCAAATCCATGCTTTTTGCAAGTATACAGTAGATGAGAGCTTGACAGTGAAACAACCATCTGTGTCGAGAGCTGCCTTTAGACATATTCATGTTGATATTATATTTAAAGTAGAACTTTGGTAAAACAAAGCAAAATAAATCCAATCATGAACCCATCATTCTGATATTTATACACACAAATATATGACATAAATAGTACTTCTAATCTGATATTTTATAAAATGTGTTTTCTGATTGAAATGAAAAGGGGATCGCATGTCTCTGATTGCATTTCTGTGATAAGTAAGCAGCAACAATATTCATCAAAATTGTAGAAGTTATCTTTCAGCTCAGTCTGTTTTAAACCTTTAAAGGGGCATTCCGCAGTTGAATCAATAACAAAGTATTGTCCTCACCACTGTTTCAGTAAAAACTTGAGAGATGGAGATTTGTAACTACTCTCAAATTCATAGACAGGGCTATGGATGCAAGGACTGACCATCCATGATATGGAAATTCTATGTTTAACTGTGTTTTGAGGCTATACGTTGATAGGAGACACCTTTGTTACAACCCCTGTTAACTCCTATCCAGTCATGTTAGAGCTATCCACTCACACAAACCCTTATAGCCGATCAGCTTCAGTGTTGTTTGTATGTGTTACAGTCTGTAAGAAGGCATACAACAGATCAAACTTAAACATTATATCAAGAAATACACAGAAAACATAAATAAATGGTTTTGTCATGAGGTCAGTCATACTGTCACTGAATTGTGGTGTGGACAGGGTCATGAGGTCATACATATTATCACTCAATTGGGGTGTGGACAGGGTCATGAGGCATCTTACAGTCTTTTGTCAATTACATTAAATAAAATTCAGTTCAATTCACTTCAATTCAATTTAAATAACTTTATTATTTGACTCCAAGTTGTGTCTGAGAAGGTTCACAAATTCACCGGAAAGGAAATTACATCAACAATTTTATTTTCATCCTCTTCTTAATCCTTCTTCCTTCCAATGAGATTCCTTCTATAAAGGCCTGAGTTTCACAAGGCTTCCATTTTGAGTTCAGTGTTCTGTTCAGGTCCAGAGGGTAGGAGTGTGACACAGAGACACATCACAGAGATTCTCTTCCTGTCAACATTCCCAAATCCTCAACGTTCACAGATCTTCATGGATGGAACAATCATCCCAGGAATCACTATTTGTGGGAAGAGAGGAAGGGGAGCGAGACAGAGACAGAGAGACAGAGAGAGAGAGAAAGAGGTAGAGAGGTAGAGAGAGAGAGAGCGAGAGAGATAGGTAGAGAGAGAGGTATGGAGAGAGAGGGAGAGAGGGAGGGAGAGAGGTAGAGAGAGAGGTATAGAGAGAGGTAGAGAGAGAGGAAGAGTGAGAGAATGACAAAAATAAAGAAAGAGAGAAACAGAGAGGTCAGTCTGTGTTTCATCAGAACAGTCACATAACAGCAAATGTGTTCCAGCATCTGGTGTCTCTCGCGCTCTTGCTCACCCCTTCAAAACCAAAACATCTCTCTGTGTCTTGTTGAAACAGCTCATTGTGTTTTCAAAATCTCTTCATGCTATTCTGTGGTCTAACCAGCTCTTCCAAGTCTGCGTCCCATGGCCCCCAATTCCCTACGTAGTGCACTAGTTTGACCATGGCCAAGTAGTGCACTATGTAGCGAATAGGGTGCCATTTAAGGCCTGTTAACTGTAACCCTTTCGATTGTGTTCACTGGCGTACCACACACCCCTGCACGGGCTCTGTTTTTATAAATGGCTTGTTTACATATATTTTAGTGACAAGTTATAAGGAAATATGTAGAAAACCTGTATAAACTGTATTTATAATTATATGACAATTATATTATATAATTTCTGATATATCACAAGCCTTATTTTAATTTTCCTGCATAAGTAAAATCAGGATTATGCCTCTACTGCCATTCATTCCAATTAGACTGGTTTGGATTTCTCCCTAACCAATATGGCTGCCATTTTCACCCCATCCTGGGGCGGCAGGTAGCCTAGTGGTTAGAGCGTTGGACTAGTAACTGAAAGGTTGCAAGATTGAATCCCCAAGCTGACAAGGTAAAAACCTGTTGTTCTGCCCCTAAACAAGTCTGTTAACCCATTGTTCCTAGGCCGTCTTTGAAAATAAGAATGTGTTCTTAACTGACTTGCCTAGTTAAATAAAGATAAAACAATCCTGGAATTTTGAGAGTTTATGACATAGCCCCTCTAGTAATTCTACAGGATCTCCATAGTCGCCCCCACCTTGCCAGATAGGATATGAACACATCACAAAATGATTACAGGAAATTAGCTGTAAGACTGTTCAGACCTTGTGTGGGGGGGCTGCGAAACTGCGTTATGCCACTGATGGTGGAGCTCTCTCATAGTGCACATGAAGACAACACAGTGATGAGAGAGATTAGATATGATTGGCAAACAGCATCATCTCAACACTGTAGTGGAGACAGGAAATAGTGAAAATGAATAGGCTCATGGTTAATGGAAGTTGTTTTTTATGTGTGAATATATTTAGATTGGAGTCATGAGTGTGGTATTGAAGTGACTGGTAGTATAGACAGTGAAGAAAATAGTCAGTTGGTTTTCTAGACAAAACAGTCTTCTAATCAACCTCTCCCCCTAACTTCCTTAATGCTCCTTAATGCTCCCTCTCACACACTACCTTTATCAACCCTCCCCCTCCCCCTCTACACTGAGACCACCACAGAGGAAATATGTCATCCAACACTTTGACCCTGTATTGATTCCTGTCCCACTCATTCTCTGCTTATGTCCTGTCTCCAGCTCAGTGGCATTAATGAAGGAGCTGTGTGTGTGTGTCTGTGTTTTTTTGTGTGTCTGAGCAGCAGACCGACGGCCAGGTCACTGTGGTCAGCTGTCATCAACATGTAGAGAAAAAGAGCGGAGAGGGGGATAGAGTGAGAGGGAGAGAGGAAGAGAGGGATAGAGTGAGAGGGAGAGGGGAAGAGAGAGGGAGAAAGAGAGGGGAAGAGGGTGAGGAAAAGAGGAAGAGGAGGAGAGAAGAGAGGGAGGTAGAGGGGAAGAGAGCGGAAGAGAGCGAGAGAGCGAGAGAGAGAGAGGAAGGGAGGGAGGAAGAGAGGAATAGAAGGAGAGGAAGAGAATAAGGGGAAGAGAGAGAAAGGAAGAGAGGGAGAGAAGGGAAGAGATGGCGAGAGGAAGAGAAGAAGAGTAGCAGTCATATCAATCATCTCACTGTCGGTAGTTCAGCACCTCTATCAACTTGTACGGACCTCACGGCAGACCAAAGCAGTAGATCGACCTCACGGCAGACCAAAGCAGTAGATCGACCTCACGGCAGACCAAAGCAGTAGATCGACCTCACGGCAGACCAAAGCAGTAGATCGACCATACGGCAGACCAAAGCAGTAGATCGACCATACGGCAGACCAAAGCAGTAGATCGACCATACGGCAGACCAAAGCAGTAGATCGACCTTACGTCAGACCAGAGCAGTAGATCGACCTTACGTCAGACCAGAGCAGTAGATCAACCATACGGCAGACCAAAGCAGTAGATAGACCTTACGTCAGGGAAATAAAGAGGGAGGGAATTAAAGAGGAAGACAAATAAATAGGAAGGGAAATAAAGAGGAAGGGAAATAAAGAGGAAGACAAATAAAGAAGAAGACAAATAAAGAGGAAGGGAAAAAAAGAAGAAAACAAATAAAGAGAAAGGGAAATAAAGAGGAAGACAAATAAAGAGAAATAAAGAGGAAGACAAATAAAGAGAAATAAAGAGGAAGACAAATAAAGAGAAAGGGAAATAAAGAGGAAGACAAATAAAGAGAAATAAAGAGGAAGACAAATAAAGAGAAAGGGAAATAAAGAGGAAGACAAATAAAGAGAAAGGGAAATAAAGAGGAAGACAAATAAAGAGAAAGGGAAATAAAGAGGAAGACAAATAAAGAGAAAGGGAAATAAAGAGGAAGACAAATAAAGAGAAAGGGAAATAAAGAGGAAGACAAATAAAGAGAAAGGGAAATAAAGAGGAAGACAAATAAAGAGGAAGGGAAATAAAGAGGAAGGGAAATAAAGAGGAAGGGAAATAAAGAGGAAGGGAAATAAAGAGGAAGGGAAATAAAGAGGAANGTCAAGAAGGAAGAAGTAGAATAGGGGAAAGTGGGACAGGAGGGTAAAGAAAACAACAACATTATTATAAAATGGGATGGGGGTATGGAGGGAGGTATAGAGCTGGATTGACTCTAGCTAACTCACCAACAGGCCATAGACTAATTACTGCCTCGCTAACATGATAACTAGCCAACAAGCTAAGCAGCCAACAAGCTAAGCAGCCAACAAGCTAAGCAGCCAACAAGCTAAGCAGCCAACAAGCTAGCTCACCTTGCAGTCCGTTAGCAATAGCGCTGGTGCAGGTGAGTGGAGGGGAGGTCTGCGGCCGTACAACAGGGGCGAAGGCGCTCTTCTGTTTGACCGCAGCAGACACCATGTTGGCCGGAGAGAAGGAGAAGATGCCTGAAGAACTACTGCAGTTGGATGGAAGATTGGTGGAGGAGGCCATGGTGGGACTGGAGGGAACGACTGGAGGGGGAGGGGGGCAGGAAAGAAATGAGGAAAGTGGAGGATAGAGACAGGGTTAGAGAGAGGGACGGGAACAGAGAAGGGGGAGGCGAGAGGAACAGAAGGGGACTGGTCAACGGATGAAAACAGGAGGGATAACAGGACTCAGTTCAGCTGTTATAGCTCTTACAGACAACAGGACTCCATTCAGCTGTTATATATCTTACAAACAACAAATCAAATCACATACACATATTTAGCAAATGTTATTGCGGGTGTATCGAAATGCTTGTGTTCCTACTGTAGCTCCAACAGTGCAGTAGTATCTAAAACAATTCACAACAATACACACACATATAAAAGTAAAATAATGGAATTAAGAAATATATAAATATTAGATTGAGCAATGAGTGCCATTGACTAAAATACAGTAGAATAGAATACAGTATATACCAATGAGATGAGTAAAGCAGTATGTAAACATTATTTAAACATTATTAAAGTGACTAGTGTTCCATTATTCATGTGGCAAGTGATTCCAAGTCTATGTACAGTACCAGTCAAAAGTTTGGACACATCTACTCATTCCAGGTTCTTTAATTGTACTATTTTCTACATTGTAGAATAATAGTGAAGACATCAAAACTATGAAATTACACAAATGGAATCATGTAGTAACCAAAAATGTGTTAAACAAATTAAAGTATATTTTATATTTGAGATTCTTCAGAGTAGCCACCCTTTGCCTTGATGACAGCTTCCAGATGAGGTAGTCATCTGGAATGCATTTCAATAAACAGGTGTGCCTTGTTAAAAGTTAATTTGTTGAATTTCTTTCATTCTTAATGCATTTGAGCCAATCAGTTGTGTTGTGACAAGGTAGGGGTGGTATACAGAAGATAGCTCTATTTGGTAAAAGACCAAGTCCATTTATGGCAAGAACAGCTCAAATAAGCAAAGAGAAACGAAAGTCCATCATTACTTTAAGACATGAAGGTCAGTCAATTTGGAACATTTCAAGAATTTTGAAAGTTTCTTCTAGTGCAGTCGCAAAAACCATAA
Source organism: Hucho hucho (assembly GCA_003317085.1). Lineage (NCBI taxonomy): Eukaryota > Metazoa > Chordata > Actinopteri > Salmoniformes > Salmonidae > Hucho > Hucho hucho. Next base: position 215,416 of record QNTS01002169.1, on the reverse strand, counting down.
AGCGCTATGATGAAACTGGCTCTCATGAGGACTGCCACAGGTAAGGAAGATCCAGACTTACCTCTGCAGCCTTGCGAGGGTTAACACGCTTAAATGTCCTACTCACGTTGGCCACGGAGAAGGAGAGCCCACAGTCCTTGGTAGCGGGCCGCGTCGGTGGCACTGTTATCCTCAAAGCGGGTGAAGAAGGTGTTTATCTGGAAGAAAGACATCGGTGTCCGTGACGTGGCTGGTTTTCCCTTTGTAGTCCGTGATTGTCTGCCACATACGTCTCTGAGCCTTTGAATTGCGACTCCACTTTGTCTCTGTACTGACGTTTTGCCTTTTTGATTGCCTTACGGAGGGAATAACTACACTGTTTGTATTCTGCCATATTCCCAGTCACCTTGCCATGGTTAAATGTGGTGGTTCATGCTTTCAGTTTTGCGCGAATGCAGCCATCTATCCACGGTTTCTAGTTTGGGTAGGTTTTAATAGTCACAGTGGGTACAACATGTCCTATACACTTCCTTATGAACTCAGTCACCATATCCGAGTATTTGTCAATGTTATTCTCAGAGGCTGCCCGGAACATTTACCAGTCCGCGTGATGAAAACAATCTTGAAGCATGGATTTCAATTTGTCAGACCAGCATTGAATAGACCTTAGCACGGGTACTTCCTGTTTGACTTTCTGCCTATAGGAAGGGAGGAGCAAAATGGAGTCATGATCAGATTTGCCGAAGGGAGTGCGGGCAGAGGGCCTTGTAGGCATTTCAAAAAGTTGAGTAGCAGTGGTCCAATGTTTTCCCAGAGCGAGTACTACAGTCAATATGTTGGTAGAACTTTGGTAGCGTTTTCCTCAAATTTGCTTTGTTAAAATCCCCAGCTACAATAAATGCGGCCTCAGGATATGTGGTTTCCAGTTTGCATAACGTCCAGTGTAGTTCTTTGAGGGCCGTCGTGGTATGGGCTTGAGAGGGAATATACACGGCTGTTACAATAACCGAAAACAATTCTCTTGGGAGGTAATACGGTCGGCATTTGATTGTGAGGTATTCTAGGTTGGGTGAACAGAAGGACTTGAGTTTCTGTATGTTATCATAATCACACCTTGAGTAGTTAATCATGAAACATACACCCCCACCTTTCTTCTTCCCGTAGAGTTCTTTATTCCAGATGTACTGAGAACACAGCTGGCTGTATGGATGGGGACAGTATATCCCAAGAGAGCCATGTTTCCGTGAATCAGAGTATGTTACAATCCCTGATGTCTCTCTGGAATGAGATCCTCGCCCTGAGGTCATCTACTTTATTATCCAAAGACTGAAAATTAGCGATAAAATACTTGGAATCGGATTAGAAGTCCACTCCAAATACCTCTTCTCCACCAGGCAGTGTTTCGGAGCAGCCTCTGGAATAATTTCACTTGCCCTGGGCGGTACGAACAAAGGATCTAATTTGGGAAAGTCATATTCCTGGTCGTAATGCTGGGAATTTAGCGCCGCTCTGATATCCCAAAGTTATTTCTGTCTGTCTGTAATAACACAAAACAAATTCATGGCTAATGATGTAAGAAACAATACTGAAATGTTGCTAAGGAGCTAGAAGCAGAGCTGCCATATCTGTCGGCGCAATCTTACAGCTGTTATAGATCTTACAGACAACAGGACTCAGTTCAGCTGTTATAGATCTTACAGACAACAGGACTCAGTTCAGCTGTTATACATCTTACAGACAACAGGACTCAGTTCAGCTGTTATACATCTTACAGACAACAGGACTCAGTTCAGCTGTTATAGATCTTACAGACAACAGGACTCAGTTCAGCTGTTATAGATCTTGCAGACAACAGGACTCAGTTCAGCTGTTATTGATCTTACAGACAACAAGACTCAGTTTAGCTGTTATTGATCTTACAGACAACAAGACTCAGTTTAGCTGTTATTGATCTTACAGACAACCCAGCAAACCGGGAACATTCCCAGAACATTAGTTAAGATTCCCATTAGTTAGGGCTTTATCTAACAATTAGGATGATAATTTTATTTTAAAATAAAAAAAAAAAAAATTAAATATCCTTGTGCACAACATCTGTAACAGCCACCACAGAACATTCCCCAAAAGTTGTCATTAGGTTTCAAGGTAATGTAATAACACAATGTAGCAGTTAACTTTTCCCAGTAAACCAAAATTGATTCTGTGAAGTACCTAGAACATTAGCTAGGTTGTGGATAATATTCTCATAACACAAACACTGTCCAGTCACGGTGATGATTCTATCATTTTTGTATAAAACATTAACCTGAAGTTGTAAGAATGTTCTTAGAACACATTTATTTTGTTCTTTAAAGGTTCCCAGAATGTTTCCTTACGTTGTGGGAGCATTGTGGATACATTACAAGAGATAGGTTCCCAAAACACAAAATATGTTCAGTTACATTTTATAGCTCTGCCCCCACCACCAGCATGTAAAGTCATAAGTCCCGTCCCAAATGGCAGCCTATATAGTGCACTCGTTTTGACCAGGGCACATAGGGCTCTGATCAAAACTAGTGTAGTATGTAGGGAATTAGTCGCCTTTTGGGACTCAGCCATAATCCACTTAAGGGGATCTAACAAATCAATTAATGACAATTGGAAGTACTAAGCCGGCCAGCAGGAAGGCATTGATCGAAAGTGTCTGCGTAGTGTGTGTGTGTGTGTGTGTGTGTGTGTGTGTGTGTGTGTGTGTGTGTGTGTGTGTGTGTGCCTACCTGCATGCGTGTCTCTCTGTGTGTGTTTGATTGAAAGTGTCTGCTGTCATCGCTGGGCCGTTTGAGCATGTTCAAATTCGTGTTAACATCCAAGAGAATCAAAGAGCTGGAATTGAATTGCTTCTCCTGCAATTAGTTTATTGATTTAATTTAGCGTCTTTAATGTAGGGGGGAGGAGGCGAGAGAATGAGAACAGCCATTATAGACAGCCGGAGGAGGAGGAAAGAGAATGAGAACAGCCATTATAGACAGCTGGGGGAGGAGGAGAGAGAATGAGAACAGCCATTATAGACAGCTGGAGGAGGAGGAAAGAGAATGAGAACAGCCAATATAGACAGCCGGAGGAGGAGGAGAGAGAATGAGAACAGCCATTATAGACAGCCGGAGGAGGAGGAGAGAGAATGAGAACAGCCATTATAGACAGTCTGTTCTAACACACCAATAAAGGGTGCTCTTAAAGAAACCGATGGTCTTTCACTGCCCCTTCCTTTTTCATTGTACTTCTCTCTTCTATACCTCTCTCGCTCTCTCTCTCTCTGCAATCTATCTTTCATAAATCCATTGTTATTGCTTTCGAGAGGTACAGTATAGGCATTTACTGTAGGGCATGGGATGTAGGGCGCAGGGTATAATGTGGAGGGTTTAGTGTGTTACTCACTGGCGTAGGGTATAGTGTGGAGGGTTTTTATTGTGGCACTCAATGGTATAGGGTACATAGTGTGCAGGGTTTAGTGTGTAGTGTGGACAGTGTAGTGTGGTACTCACTAGCATAGGGTGAGTTGGCGGCTGACCCGTTGAGGAAGTTGGGTGAGGTTCCCAGCGTGGTCATGCCAGAGTTAGTGTAGCCGTTCATGCTAGTGGAAACAGAGCTGTAGCTGGTCTGCTGTGGGGTGGTGCTGGGGACATAACCATGAGGAGATACACTGCTGCAACTCCTACTGTAACCTAGAGGTAGGGAGGGAGAGGAGAGACAAGGGGAGAGAGGGGAGGAGAGAGAGCGGGAGAGGAGGGGGGAAAGCGTGATACAGAGAGAAG
>QNTS01002169.1:198513-210562 GCA_003317085.1 Hucho hucho | reverse complement strand
GTAACTTCCTGGTTCCTGTGTTTTGGCTCACCCTGATTGGCTATCTGTGTGACCTCTGACCCGGAAAAGGAGTTGACGGCCATCATGCTGGCGTGGACGGAGCCGCTGCCCATCCCAGTCAGCTGGTTGTGGCCGCGTGGCAACGTTGTGTACAACGCCTCTGCCATGTCTGCTGCCCGCTTCAGAATCATCTCCTGAGAGAGAGAGAGACATGTTAGAACCGCTTGGTCATATAATGCATCACAGTGCTAGAGGCATCACTACAGACCTGTGTTCGAGCCCTATCCTAGTTCTGAACCCCCCACCACCACCAACAACATAGCTCAGGCGGTAGGAAGCTCTCTCATCCATTCATATGCAGATGATACAGTCTTTTACTCAGCTGGCCCCTCCCCAGATTTTGTGTTAAACGCTTTACAACAAAGTTTTTTTTGTATGCAACAAACTTTTTATGCCCCTAACCTAGTTCTGAACATGGCTAGACGGTACACTGTCCTTCTCTCAGCACATGTCCAAGCCGCAGTCTAAGGTTAAATCTATACTTGGTTTCCTCTATGGTAATCGATCTTCTTTCACCCCAGCTGCCAATCTAACCCTAATTCAGATGACTATCCTACTCATGCTAGATCAGAGATCGGTAGGTAAGGGTGATCTCGAGTAGCTAGATGATCTTTACCATTCGGCCATCAGATTTGCTACCAACGTTCCTTATAGGACACATCACTGCACTCTATACTCCTCTGTAAACTGGTCATCTCTGTATACCTGTCGCAAGACCCACTGGTTGATGCTTATTTATAAAACCCTCTTAGGCCTCACTCCCCCCTATCTTCGATACCTACTGCAACCCTCATCCTCCACATACAACACCCATTCTGCCAGTCACATTCTGTTAAAGGTCCCCAAAGCACACACATCCCTGGGTCACTTCTCTTTTCAGTTTGCTGCAGCTAGCGACTGGAACGAGCTGCAACAAACACTCAAACTGGACAGTTTTATCTCAATCTCTTCATTCAAAGACTCAATCATGGACACTTACTGACACTTGTGGCTGCTTCGCATGATGTTTGTTGTCTCTACCTTTTTGCCCTTTGGGCTGTTGTCTGTGCCCAACAATGTTTGTACCATGTTTGTGCCGCTACCATGTTGTGCTGCTGCAATGTTGTTGTCATGTTGTGTTGCTACCATGTTGTTGTCATGTTGTGTTGCTACCATGTTGTTGTCATGTTGTGTTGCTACCATGTTGTTGTCATGTTGTGTTGCTACCATGTTGTTGTCATGTTGTGTTGCTACCATGTTGTTGTCATGTGCTGCTGCCATGCTGCGTTGTCGTCTTAGGTCTCTCTTTTGACTCTTGGTAGGCTGACATTGTAAGTAAGAATTAGTTCTTAATTGACTTGCCTACTTAAATAAAGGTTAAATAAAAACACATAAATTAAAATATACTGAGAGGAGGGAGAGGCAAAACATGGTTAATAGATTCATCAAATGTTTTCTGTCCCCCCCATCACTTCCCCACCTCCACTCCTCCCACAGTCAGCATGAGGGATGGGGATCTGTGTTTCTGCATGTGTGGGAACATTTTGTATGTGTGTGTGTGTGTGTATTTGTGTCTCACCTGGTTGTTGTGTGGCATCCCGTACAGCGCTTCTACCAAGTCTGCTGCTCTCTTTAGAATGACTTCCTGTGGAGGAAGAGAGAAAAGGAGGAGGTGAATATGGAACTCTTCACAGAACTTTACTCCATTTTATTACACATTGTGCTATGAATGCAGGATTAAGGGATGGAAAGAAAGAGAGAGGGAAAGAGAGAAATGTGCAGATCCCAACCACTGGTTATTATTTAGGCAGTATGCGAAAGAAAGAGAGAGAGTCTACCTCTGAATAAAACACGAATTTCTCCATCATTCAACCATCAAAAAGCATTCCTGTCTACATCTCCCCTCAGACGAACCTCTCAATCCTGTCTACATCTCCCCTCGGACGAACCTCTCAATCCTGTCTACATCTCCCCTCGGACGAACCTCTCAATCCTGTCTACATCTCCCCTCGGACAAACCTCTCAATCCTGTCTACATCTCCCCTCGGACGAACCTCTCAATCCTGTCTACATCTCCCCTCAGACGAACCTCTCAATCCTGCCTACATCTCCCCTCAGACGAACCTCTCAATCCTGCCTACATCTCCCCTCAGACTAACCTCTCAATCCTGTCTACATCTCCCCACAGATTACCTTCTCAAAGGATCACCCATCAATTTAACACACTACTACATCCCTAGCTGATACACTGACAGGAGGCTGTGGAGACTTCACAGCCTGCCTATGACACTGCACAGCCTGCCTATGACACTGCACAGCCTGCCTATGACACTACACAGCCTGCCTATGATACTACACAGCCTGCCTATGACACTCCACAGCCTGCCTATGACACTACAAGGCCTACCTATGACACTACACAGCTTGCCTATGACACTACGCAGCCTGCCTATGACACTACGCAGCCTGCCTATGACACTACGCAGCCTGCCTTGACAGTCTGTCTATACTTGTAGTAGTCTGTAACCTGTGTTCCCTAATCTCTGCACTGTGATTATCCTATCAACCCCCGTCACCTAAAACAATATACACAAACAGTGTATGTGTGAGTTTGTGTGTGTGTGTGTGTGAGAGTGTGTGTGTGTGAGAGTGTGTGTGTGTGAGAGTGTGTTTGTGTGTGTGATGTAGACAAGCATGGAGCATGTGTGTGCTCTCACTCCGACATACTGCCTTTCAATCAGCCCCCTACACACACACACACACACACACGCGCAGGACATGCCAGGAGGGTCAGCAAAGCAATAAAGAGTGTGAAGCGCTGTCAAAGGTGCTAAATTCACTCAATAATGGGAATTCTGCTTCTGTGTTCCCCTCCCATTACTAGATGTATACAAGAGAGAGGGGGAGCGGGGAAGGAGCGAGAGTGAGAGAGAAAGAGAGATGTATGGGGGGGTGAAATGGGTAGATAGAGAGGAGTCCTATCTCGTCAGTCCGCTCTAGATGATTGAGAGACATGGGGTCCCAGGGAAGATAAGTGGATCTTTAGTATGTATGCTCTCTCTCTCTCTCTCTCCTCTCCTCGCATTCCCTTCTTTTCCTCGACGCCCCATGCCTCCCAGGGATGACAAGATGGACGGATGGAGGGAGGAGAGGAGGAGGAGGGGAAATGAGGGAAGAGTGTTAGGGCACAGACAGAACCCCCACTGTGTGCTATAAAGAGGAGAGCACTACTCCCTCTCTCCCTCCTTCCTTCCTTCCCTCTCTCCTTCCCTCCCTCCCTCCTATCTCTTCATCTTTATCCCCTAAGTCTCTCCCCATCTCCATTTCTCTGTCTCTCTCTCTCTCTGTCTCTCTCTCTCTGTCTCTCCCTCTCTCTCTCTCTTTACCTCCCTCTCTCTCTCTCTTTCTTCTCATCCCTTATTCTGTCTGTCTGTTTAGTCCTGGGGTCTGTTGAGTTAGTAAAGTGATTATGAGGACTGGGGTCCAGAGTCACTCTAAAAATAATCACAGAAATGTTGTTAGCTGCTCTATGTCCATAGATAGTACCGCTTACCGTAAAACATTTCCTGGACTGTGTGTGTGCGTGCATATGGTGTGTGTGTGTGTGTGTGTGTGTGTAGGGACTCTTCCTGTAAAGGCTGTGAGGGCCTGATGTAAACAGGAAGGGAACCTGATCCAGACCTCTGGCCTGCTGTCTTCTGGCGGTCAATGGAATCATTAGCCACACCAGATGGAAACTACAGGAGCCAGACGGAACCTTGACAAACCAGACGGAACCTTGACAAACCAGACGGAACCTAGCCACCAGCCAGATGGAATTTAAGGAGGGAAGATTCATTTAAGACCCCTTTTTAAGTAATAATAAGTAGGGCGGAGAGCTGATTCAGACTGCATAGGGAATAGGGTACCGTTTGGAACACAGCTCTTGTTTCTCTGCAGTGATTAAGTCCAGTTGTTGACAGAAGCGAGGTCAACAACAAATTGTTATTAGCTCAATAAAGATTCAGCTCAATAGAGGTGAAATGAACAACCAGACCTGCCTGCTACCAACGTACCTACATACCTACCTACCAACGTACCTACCTACCTACCTACAGTGAGGGAAAAAAGTATTTGATCCCCTGCTGATTTTGTAGGTTTGCCCACTGACAAATAAATGATCAGTCTATCATTTTAATGGTAGGTTTATTTGAACAGTGAGAGACAGAATAACAACAAAAAAATCCAGAAAAACGCATGTGAAAAATGTTATAAATTGATTTGCATTTTAATGAGGGAAATAAGTATTTGACCCCCTCTCAATCAGAAAGATTTCTGGCTCCCAGGTGTCTTTTATACAGGTAACGAGTTGAGATTAGGAGCACACTCTTAAAGGGAGTGCTCCTAATCTCAGCTTGTTACCTGTATAAAAAGACACCTGTCCACAGAAGCAATCAATCAATCAGATTCCAAACTCTCCACCATGGCCAAGACCAAAGAGCTTTCCAAGGATGTCAGGGACAAGATTGTAGACCTACACAAGGCTGGAATGAGCTACAAGACCATCGCCAAGCAGCTTGGTGAGAAGGTGACAACAGTTGGTGCGATTATTCGCAAATGGAAGAAACACAAAAGAACTGTCAATCTCCCTCGGCCTGGGGCTCCATGCAAGATCTCACCTCGTGGAGTTGCAATGATCATGAGAACGGTGAGGAATCAGCCCAGAACTACACGGGAGGATCTTGTCAATGATCTCAAGGCAGCTGGGACCACAGTCACCAAGAAAACAATTGGTAACACACTACGCAGTGAAGGACTGAAATCCTGCAGCGCCCGCAAGGTCCCCCTACTCAAGAAAGCACATATATGCCCGTCTTGAAGTTTGCCAATGAACATCTGAATGATTCAGAGGACAACTGGGTGAAAGTGTTGTGGTCAGATGAGACCAAAATGGAGCTCTTTGGCATCAACTCAACTCGCCGTGTTTGGAGGAGGAGGAATGCTGCCTATGACCCCAAGAACACCATCCCCACCGTCAAACATGGAGGTGGAAACATTCTGCTTTGGCGGTGTTTTTCTGCTAAGGGGACAGGACAACTTCACCGCATCAAAGGGATGATGGACGGGCCATGTACAGTAAAACCTTGGGTGAGAATCTCCTTCCCTCAGCCAGGGCATTGAAAATGGGTCGTGGATGGGTATTCCAGCATGACAATGACACAAAACACACGGCCAAGGCAACAAAGGAGTGGCTCAAGAAGAAGCACATTCAGGTCCTGGAGTGGCCTAGTCAGTCTCCAGACCTTAATCCCATAGAAAATCTGTGGAGGGCGCTGAAGGTTCGAGTTGCCAAACGTCAGCCTCGAAACCTTAATGACTTGGAGAAGATCTGCAAAGAGGAGTGGGACAAAATCCCTCCTGAGATGTGTGCAAACCTGGTGGCCAACTACAAGAAACGTCTGACCTCTGTGATTGCCAACAAGGGTTTTGCCAAGTCATGTTTTGCAGAGGGGTCAAATACTTATTTCCCTCATTAAAATGCAAATCAATTTATAACATTTTTCACATGCGTTTTTCTGGATTTTTTTTGTTGTTATTCTGTCTCTCACTGTTCAAATAAACCCACCATTAAAATTATAGGCTGATCATTTCTTTGTCAGTGGGCAAACGTACAAAATCAGCAGGGGATCAAATACTTTTTTCCCTCACTGTACCTACCAACGTACTAACGTACCTACCTTACCTACCTACCTACCTACCAACGTACCTACCTACCAACCAACGTTTGTACCTACCTACCAACCAACGTACCTACCTACCTACCTACCAACATACCTACCTACCTACCAGTGGAGGCTGCTGAGGGGAGGATGGCTCATAATAATGGCTGGAACAGAGCAAATGGAATGGCATTAAACACATGGAAACCATGTGTTTGATGTATTTGTTACCATTCCACCTATTCCACCAGTCATTACCACGAGCCCGTTCTCCTCAATTAAGATGCCACCAACCTCCTGTGCTACCTACCGCTGTTCATTTATTGGAGGAAGGAAAGAGAGGGGGGAGGGAGGGAGAAGGGGATGAAGAGAGAGAAATATATATATAGAGCGAGAGAGTGAAGGGAGATACAGGGGGCTGTTCGTCTAAAGATCAGGGGCCGTATGTATCAAGCATCTCAGCAGGAGGGCTGATTTGTTCCACAGACCTTACCACCAGACATGACCCAGAGTGAGGCAGAGGTGATTTCGCTCTTAACCTCCTACACCTGTTTGCTCTCCCCTCCCCCGCTGTCTCTCAGTGCTGGACGAGCAATCAAACCCGGCGCACAAATATGTGTGTGTGGTCAGTAATAACGCCCAGCTGGGCAGTTCTTCGATCCACTGACCCCCCAGCTGACTGAACCATGATGGGTCACCTGTACACCTCTCCTACCCCTTCTCCTCCCCCCTCCTCTTCCTCCCTTCTCCTCCTGTGTACGTGCATGCGTATGTATGTGTGTATGTGTGTATGTGTGTGTGTGTGTGTGTGTACTGACCTTAGGTAGTCTCTCCTGGTCTCCTGGATGTCTGGGGATGACCTTCTGTAACCTCTGGAAGCCGTAATCGATAGTGGGCTCATTCAACGCTATGGAGAGAGATAGAGATTTTTTTTAAAACCTCACCACCACCACCATCCCCCCCCCCCCTTTAAAATAAAACACCAAAATATATCCTGTACTGCAGTACTGCATACATGTACCATACTCACCTTGCCATCTACCCCATGATACAAAACACCACATCACAATAACCAAAATCTCACCACTTCTACAACCGTATATCCAAAACATCTTCCCCAGCTATACAGACGCGCCCCCAACACACCATATCTCCTGAAACATCTCCACACTATCATTTTATAGAACTCAAATTCGCCCCTAAGGCGCACAGAGACCATCCCATTAAATAATAGTAAAGGGTCTGTTATCCCCCCACCTTTGACCCTGTTCCTCCTTGTTAGCCAAATAGCCAACTTTGCCTGAGCAAACAGAAAATTCAACAACACACATTTGGCCTTCTCCTTATTCGAATACCTGTACCCCAATATAAACATCCCAACAGTAAACCCCACCCCCAACCTCTCACAGACATTCCAACAGAGACATTAATGGCATTAACCTGGCGCACACAGAAAAAACATGAATCACAGTTTCACTCATAACACAGAAAGGACACCCCTGCCCAACTCCCAGTTCAACCCGTGCCAACCAGCTGTTAGTGGCCAGGGCTCCATGTAGAACCTTCCACTGCAGGTCCCCTGACCTCTTTGATACTGGGGGTTTATAGAGCCCCCTCCACCTAAAACCCACCATACTCTCCACTCCTCATATCCCCTGCCACTGATGTGCCTTCACATTAGGCTCCTAATGTTCCTCACCTTAATGCAGAGGTTGTAGAGGGCTTTACCTCTCACCCCCTCAAACTCCCCCAGGCTTCTAGTGTTAAAATCTAACAAGTCCTCTAGACCCCGTTGCCAGTCTCCAGTGTCTGCCGTCACCTGCAGTGTCGGAAACATTGGTGGCCCCTCCCCCTTTGGCGGCTCAAACACCCCCCTTCCGTGGTTTTCCACCCCTTCTCTTCCAGCAGTCGAAGGTCACCCAGGCTTAGTAAACCCGCTGCCATCAGTCTCCTCTGCAGGGTGGCCGACTGAACCGATCTCAAAGGGAAGGCTGGGTTGTGGAAGATAGGATCCTCCCACAGCCCAGGCTCCACACCCCCTTCTTGTGTGGGCCTTAGCAGCTGCCAGGCCCTCAGCACTGCAGAGTAAAAGTCTGAGAGACCTGCTGTACTCAGCCTCTCCAGCTTCATGGCCCTGAAGCAAGGATATGCATATTCTTGGTACCATTTGAAAGGAAACAGTTAGAGGTTTGTGGAAATGTGAATTGAATGTAGGAGAATATAACACAATAGATCTGGTAGAAGAAAGTACAAAGGAAAAACCAACCTTTTTTTGTATTTGTTTGTACCACCATCTTTGAAATGCAACAGAAAGGTCCCAAATCTAGCTATCACTCTGGTTGTAATTCCGATGGTGTCCACAAGAGGGCAGCAGTGTATATGCAAGTTTCAGACCGATAACTTGAAGTATGAGAAAGCTACATGACATTTAGTGTGAAGTCACCCAGGTAAATTTGGGCAAATTGTGAAGGACACATTTACATTTACATTACATTTTTCTGCAAGAATATCGTCAAATCTGTATACTTGGACTTTGATTCAGCTTTTCCAGTATTAGTAGCCATATTGTAAGTTCAACATTTGCAAAACACCCAGTTTTCATAACTTCATAACTCTCCATATTATTGCAATTTTTGTCCAAAAGGAAAAGGCTTGCTGTCGCACAAGGTTAGCAGCAAAACGGTGTGACAGTTTACTCCCGTAAAGCCCATCTCATTTCCTATCTAGCTAGCTTTGTTTTGACCCCGATTGGTGCTTATTTGACAAAGTTACAGTCAATCAAATGAAGACCGTCCGTGTCATTGGCGCACCATGAAGGCGTCGCTCTCTGACCAAATCTGGTGTCCTATAGGATATACTACACTCCTAATAATATAGTCAAGTCTGGTTACATTCTTTGAATTTGACTGGTTGAAACAACATTTAGGGTTAGATTTTCACAGATTCCTTTCTTTGCAAATTGAACGAGTGGAAATACAAAATCAATTGCGCATGCTATATGGAGCTTTTTAGGATATCAAAAAGGATTTCACCTAACAAAACGACACTTCATGTTATCTCTGGGATCCTTGGGATGATAAATCAGAGCAAGGTTTCAGAATGTAAGTACACATTTCACCTTCAGAGAGGAATTTATCAGACCTATCGCGGTGAAAAAAGTGTTTTGTTGTTAGGAGCTCTCCTCAAACACTAGCATGGCATTTTTCACAGTAATAGCTACTGTAAATTGGACAGTGCAGTTATATTAACAGGAACTTAAGCTTTCAGCTGATATAAGACACTTATATGTACCGACATTTGTTTCTCTAAAATCTGCGATCGTGACACACGGCGCTGCATGATTTACAACTGTCCCGTTGACGGGACGCCTATCCCTAAGAAGTTGTCTGTGATTGAGTGTCCCGATACACAATATGTTTGATGCTTGTGTACTATCGAGTCCAGATGGGACTTCAGTCTGTTAGAGAAGACCTTGGAAAATATCTTGTAGTCCGCACAGAGCAATGCCGCAAGCCTCCAGTTCTTAAGTTCACACAAGTCCACTTTTTTGGGCAGGAGAGTCAGAGCCGCCCGATGGCAGCTCATCGGCAACTCTCCTACCCCAACGCATTCACACAACACGCAAAAGAAGTCCAGTCTAATTATTCTCCATCATTTTTTATAAAACTCCACTGGGAGTCCATCGACATGGCCGGAGGACATCTGGGTGGCCGGAGGACATCTGGGTTATGGCCTCTGCCAGTTCATGGGACAATAGATGAATGTCCATTTCATCCCTCTGTGCCAGAGAGAGCTTAGGGAGTTCTGCAAACAAAATCTGAGCACACATAGGATCACACAGTTCTGCCCTATACAACTCAGTATAAAACTCTACAGTCAATGCATACCCTTGGCCATAGACAATGCATACCCATACCGTAGACAATGCATACCCTTGGCTTCACCACTCTGTCTTTCCAAACCAAAGAAGGAGGAGCTGGGAGCATCCATCTCCTTGAGCATGGAGAACCTAGCTCTTACACGTGCTCCCTTTGCTTTAACTTGGAATAAACTGCCCAGGTCCCTACGTAATTCAGCTAAATTAGCCTGAAGGCCAACATTGCCTTGCCCCACCATCTCTACCTCCACTTCACTAATACTATGCTCGAGTTCCCCCAATACTCTCCTAGCCTCGGAGGATGAGAGAGCTGTGTACTGTTGACAGAAAAGCACAATTTGGACTTTCCCCACATCCCACTATTGACTCAGAGACTCATACTCCTCTCTTCGCTGCCCCCACCTTTCCCAAAAAGTCTGGAAACCTGAGGTTATGTGGTGATCCGAAAACCCCACCGGGAGAATGGTAGCGCCCAACAGCCTATTGCTCTGATTCCTGGACATTCCTGTAAAAATGATCGAGTCGGGCTGCACTCACCCTAGCCCCAAAAACCTTCACCCATGTATACCGTCTTGTGTCAGGATGTCTAGTTCTCCAAACATCCACTAGGTCGAACTGATTAATGATGTCCCTTAACACTCCTACTGACCCTGAATGAGGCTCTTCCCCATTTCTGTCATTCGTAAAATCCCTTGTACAGTTCCAGTCCCTGCCGACCACCAGCGTTTCCTCCGGCGCCGACAGAGATGGCAGCCTCGCTTCACGTTCTCAGGAAGCTATGCAGTATTTTGTTTTTTTTATGGATTACTTTTTACATTGTTACCCCAGGAAATCTTAAGTTTTATTACATACAGCCGGGAGGAATTATTGGATATAAGAGCAACGTCAACTTGCCAACATTACGACCAGGAATACGACTTTCCCGAAGCGGATCCTCTGTTTGGTCCACCAACTAGGACAATAGACTGGATCCCAGCCGGCGACCCAAAACAACGGCGGCGGAGGAGAAGGGGTAGACGGGGCAGTGTTCTGGTCAGGCTCCGTAGATGGGCACATCGCGCACCTCTCCCGACTATACTACTTGCCAATGTCCAGTCTCTGGACAACAAGGTAGACGAAATCAGAGCAAGGACTGCCTTCTAGAGAGACATCAGAGACTGCAACTGTCACGCCCTGACCTGTATGAGCCTGTTTATGTCTCATTTTGGTTTGGTCAGGGTGTGAGTTGGGGTGGGCATTCTAGGTTCTTTTGTATTTCTTTGTTTTGGCTAAGTATGGCTCTCAATCAGGGACAGCTGTCTATTGTTGTCTCTGATTGGGAACCATACTTAAGTAGCCCTTTTTCCCTCCTGTCTTTGTGGGAAGTTGACTTTGTTTGTGTGTATGTGCTGTTGGTGCGACACCGTTGTGATCTTCGTTCATTGTTTTTGTTTGGGTGAGTTAGACTAATAAACATGTTTTTCTCAACCCGGCACGCTGCACCTTGGTCCGTCATTGAAGATCGTGACAGCAACATTCTTTTCTTCACGGAAACATGGCTCACTCAGGACATGTTATCAGAGTCGGTACAGCCACCTGGTTTCTCCACGCATCGCGCCGACAGAAACAAACATCTATCAGGTAAGCAGAAGGGCGGGGGTGTGTGCCTTATGATTAACGAGACATGGTGCGATCATAACAACATACAGGAACTCAAGTCCTTTTGTTCACCTGACATAGAATTCCTTACAATCAAATGCCGACCGCATTATCTACCAAGAGAATTCTCCTCGATTTATAATCACAGTCGCATATATCCCCCCTCAAGCTGACACATCAACGGCACTGAAAGACATTCATTGGACTCTATGTAAACTGTAAACCACATATCCTGAGGCTGCATTTAATGTGGCTGGGGATTTTAAAAAACAAGGCTCCCTAAATTTTATCAGCATATTGAATGTGCGACCCGGGCTGGTAAAACCGTTGATCATTGTTATTCCAACTTCCGTGATGCATACAAAGCCATTCTCAGCCCTCCTTTCGGCAAGTCTGACCATGACTCCATTTTGTTGCTCCCAGCCTACAGACAGAAACTAAAATAGGAAACACCCGTTCTCAGGTCTGTTCAACGCTGGTCCGACAAATCTGATTCCACGCTTCAAGATTGCTTCGAGCACGTGGACTGGGATATGTTCCGGACAGCATCAGACAACAACATTGATGTATACGCTGATTCGGTGAGCGAGTTTATTAGCAAGTGCATCAGTGATGTTGTACCCATAGCAACTATTAAAACCTTCCCCAACCAGAAACCGTGGATTGATGGCAGCATTCGCGCAAAACTGAAAGCGCGAACCACTGCTTTTAACCAGGGTAAGGCGACCAGAAACATGACTGAATACAAACAGTGTAGCTATTCCCTCCGCAAGGCAATCAAACAAGCTAAGCGTCA
>QNTS01002169.1:178821-197536 GCA_003317085.1 Hucho hucho | reverse complement strand
TATAGAGACAAAGTAGAGTCACAATTCAACGGCTCAGACACGAGAGGAATGTGGCAGGGTCTACAGTCAATCACGGACTACAAAAAGAAAACCAGCCCCGTCGCGGACCACGATGTCCTGCTCCCAGACAAACTAAACAACTTCTTTGCTCGCTTTGAGGACAATACAGTGCCACCGACACGGCCCGCTACCAAAACCTGCGGGCTCACCTTCACCGCAGCCAACGTGAGTAAAACATTTAAGCGTGTTAACCCTCGCAAGGCTGCCGGCCCAGATGGCATCCCTGGCCGTGTCCTCAGAGCATGCGCAGACCAGCTGGCTGGTGTGTTTACGGACATATTTAATCAATCCTTATCCCAGTCTGCTGTTCCCACATGCTTCAAGAGGGCCACCATTGTTCCTGTTCCCAAGAAAGCTAAGGTAACTGAGCTAAATGACTATCGCCCCGTAGCACTCACTTCCGTCATCATGAAGTGCTTTGAGAGACTAGTCAAGGATCATATCACCTCCATCCTACCAGACACCCTAGACCCACTCCAATTTGCTTACCGTCCCAATAGGTCCACAGACGACGCAATCGCAATCACACTGCACACTGCCCTAACCCATCTGGACAAGAGGAATACCTATGTAAGAATGCTGTTCATCGACTACAGCTCAGCATTTAACACCATAGTACCCTCCAAACTCATCATTAAGCTCGAGACCCTAGGTCTCGACCCAGCCCTGTGCAACTGGGTCCTGGACTTCCTGACGGGACGGCCCCAGGTTGTGAGGGTAGGAAACACCTCCACCCCGCTGATCCTCAACACTGGGGCCCCACAAGGGTGCATTCTCAGCCCTCTCCTGTACTCCCTGTTCACCCATGACTGCGTGGCCAAGCACGCCTCCAACTCAATCATCAAGTTTGCTGACGACACTACAGTGGTAGGCTTGATTACCAACAACGACGAGACGGCCTACAGGGAGGAGGTGAGGGCCCTCGGAGTGTGGTGTCAGGAAAATAACCTCTCACTCAACGTCAACAAAACTAAGGAGATGATCGTGGACTTCAGGAAACAGCAGAGGGAGCACACCCCTATCCACATCGACGAGACAGTAGTGGAGAAGGTGGAAAGATGTAAGTTCCTCGGCGTACACATCACGGACAAACTGAAATGGTCCACCCACACAGACAGCGTGGTGAAGGAGCAACAGCGCCTCTTCAACCTCAGGAGGCTGAAGAAATTCAGCTTGTCACCAAAAACACTCACAAACTTCTACAGATGCACAATCGAGAGCATCCTGTCGGGCTGTATCACCGCCTGGTACGGCAACTGCTCAGCCCACAACCGTAATGCTCTCCAGAGGGTAGTGAGGACTGCACAACGCATCACCGGGGGTAAACTACCTGCCCTCCAGGACACCTACACCACCCGATGTCACAGGAAGGCCAAAAAGATCCTTGAGGACAACAACCACCCGAGCCACTGCCTGTTCACCCTGCTATCATCCAGAAGGCGACATCAGTACAGGTGCATCAAAGCTGGGACCGAGAGACTGAAAAACAGCTTCTATCTCAAGGCCATCAGACTGTTAAACAGCCACCACTAACATTGAGTGGCTGCTGCCAACATACTGACTTAAATCTCTAGCCACTTTAAATAATAGAAAATTGGAAGTAACAAATGTATCACTAGCCACTTTAAACAATTTTGTATATAATGTTTACATACCCGACATTACTCATATCAAATGTATACACTGTACTCTAAACCATCTACTGAATCTTGCCTATGCCATTCGGCCATCGACTCAAATCTCTAGTCACTTTAATAATTAAAAAGTGGATGTAATAAATGTATCACTAGCCACTTTAAACGGTGCCATTTATATAATGTTTACATATCCTACATTACTCATCTCATATGTATATACTGTATTATATACCATCTACTGCATCTTGCCGGTCAGCCATCGCTCATCCATATATTTATATGTACATACTGGTATTCATTCCTTTACACTGTGTGTATAAGGTAGTTGTTGTGAAATTGTTAGATTACTTGTTAGATACTACTGCTTGGTCGGAACTAGAAGCACAAGCATTTCGCTATACTCGCATTAACATCTGCTAACCATGTGTATGTGACAAATAAAATTTGATTTGATTGAGCGTTCCTGTCTAAGACACCCAAATAGAACCCCCCTCTCTCTCCCTGTGTTAGGCACATTCACATTTATGAAGACAAAACCCCTGTTGTTAATTTCTGCTTTTACAACAACAAGCAGCCTGCCCCTGCACACCTCCTTTGAGGAGCAATTTTTTACACAGACCCTGTACAAAAAGGACTGCCACCCCTGCACAAAAATGTGTCCCATGGCTCAACACACTTGATCCTTTCCACCAGAGCCCCCAATCGACTTCATTCAGTTACATAAAGATAAAAAAAATAAAAGAATAACCACTAGGTAGCCTAGCGTTGGGCCAGTAACCGAAAGGTTGCTAGATCAAATCCCTGAGCTGAATCTGTAGTTCTGCCCCTGAACAAGGCAGTTAACCCCCTGTTCCTAGGCCATCATTGTAAATAAGAATTTGTTATTAACTGACTTGCCTAGTTAAATAAAGGTAAAATATATATATATATTTTTAATTCACCACATCACTATGCGTCTGCTGCAGAAACAACACCTGTACTTTTTTTGTTTTACATATTCACCCAACAGACTCCTCTTTCCCGCATCTCTGGTGCCATTTATATTGAGCGAGCCTACCCAACAAGTCTCCATAAGAAGTGAGAGAAAAGACAGCAAAGAAAGAGACCAATAGCAAAGCTCAAAAAGCCCCAGTGCCAGAAAGAAACTATACATCTAAACAGCGTCTGAAGGTAGACTACGCACTGTTGTGACCCACTTCCTCAACCTAAACAGTTTCCTGGGTAAGAGGACACCAAGCCACTCATTTTTCATATCATGTTGTACTGATCTTACAAACTTTTTCGGATCAGAAAAAAAAGCCTCAAGATTCACTTTTTTTCCCCCTTGGTCTCATTCAGGAACCTTGTCAGTTCCCTCACCGTGTACTTTGACCCCTCTGCTGTCAGCTCCGGATTGAGGAGGAGTCTGAAAAAAAAGGCCTTATCCTCTTCCTCAGACTTACTTTCCTCCTCATCTCCATCTCCCATCCTGACCACCTGCCCTTCCTCTCTGGTCAGGCCCCCCCCCCTCAGCACCAGGCAAAGGTTCCTTGGTGCCTTTGACCACCCCAGCCTCTCCCTTCCCACCTCCTTTCTTCTCCCACTTTTTCCTTTTCCACTTGACACCCTCCTCCTCCCCCCTAGTCTCTTACACTTCCCCACTATACTCTTCTCATCCACTAGCATAACCTGACTAGACCCAGCCTCATCTACACACCATCCATAACCTGACTTGGCCCAGCCTCATCTACACCACCCTCCATAACCTGACGAGACCCAGCCTCATCTACACCACCATCCATAACCTGACTAGACCCAGCCTCATCTACACCACCATCTGTAACATGACTAGACCCAGCCTCATCTACACCACCATCTGTAACATGACTAGGCCCAGCCTCATCTACACCACCCTCCATAACCTGACTAGACCTAGCCTCATCTACACCACCATCCCTGGCATGACTAGGCCCAGCCCCTGCTGCCTGCGTCTCATTGCCCCCTGTACGTTGACCTCGATTTCCCCCACTGGCACTTGTACCCTCACCTTGTCTACAGCCTTTATGTGGGCACGCAAAGCTCTTATACCCCAAATCCCCACACTCAAAACACCGTAGACTATCTGTGCTAGCAAACCCTCCGTAGAGCCCCTCCCCATGCCTCACTTTGAAATGCACGTTTAGCTGTTGCTCATTGTTATTCAGAAACATGAACACTTGCCTCCGGAACGAAACATGTTTAACGGCATCTGCCTGAAAACCTGCCGACAATACACAAAAACTGCTAGAAAACTTACCAAAACAACTCCGCTCTTTCCTGATTTGATCATCCGTAATAAACGGGGGCAAATTTGCGACTACGACCCTTGTGGAAGGGGTAGAAAGAGGAAAAATTGGCACCAACACACCCCTTACAAATATTCCACTAGCAATGAGCCTACCCACCAAATTTGCTCTTTTCATGAACACAACGACAGCTTTGCTCATTCTGGAAGCGGAATGTATAAATTCAGCACCTACCTGTTCACCGACCGCGAGCAGAACCAACTCCACTCTCAAGAACACACCTGAATCCATGCCGTAATGACAGCGTCTCCTCCGCGCTGGGCTGAGACGCCATCACGCGCACCACACCTTCCAAACCCCAGGAAGCTAAAACTCTGTCCTCTTCCTCCCTAACTTTGAAAAAAAAACCTGTGGCTACCGCTAAAACAAATAGTGCATTAACCCTCCACCATATAATTTTTTTTTTTTTAAGAAAAGACCAAGGACAGAATCAAGAAAAAAGTTAGGACAGAGCCCTCCACACCAAACAATCAAACTCCAAAAAACTCCCAGCATAAACTGAAAGACAGAGAGAGAGAGAGAGAGAGGGGGGGGGAAAGAAAGTAAATAAAGCATCAATCTAGCAGTAAAAAACATCAACTATATATTCAGGCAAACAGCAAAAAGAAGCACAACTGAAATTGTTTTTTTTTTTAAAGTAAGACCACAGACGACAACTGGTTTGATGCAGATTGTAAAATTATAAGGAAAAAACTTAGAACACTATCAAACCAAAAGCACAGAGACCCAAATAATGGTTAATTACGCCTTCATTACTGGGAGACTTTAAAACTCTATAAACGTACACTCAGCACCAAAAAAGCACAGTACAAAAGCAAGCAGCTGACACTAATTGAGGAGTCCATAAAGACAAACAACTTCTGGCAAAATTGGAAAAGACTAAAAAAATTTAAATAAGAGGAATTAGCTATACAAAATAGTGACAAATGGACAACCCATTTTAAAACACTCTACAACACCGTTCAAACTGACACAAACACAGAACAACGCCAAATTCATGAGAAGTTGAATGGATTCAAAAAAGCTATAAAGGGCAATCAAAATCTATTGGACTCCCCAATTACTGACCAGGAGCTCTATAAGAAACTTCAGGCCCTCAAATTTAAAAAAGCATGCAGACCTGATGGCATCCTAAATGAGATGCTCAGACTCACTAGTGCAAAATTTCAATTGGCTATATTAAAACTGTTTAATTTGATCCTGAGGGTAGGTTATTTCCCTGACATCTGGAATCAATGACTCATAACCTCAATCTTTAAGAATGGAGACAAATTTGACCCTAACAATTACAGAGGCATTTGTGTGAACAGTAACCTGGGGAAGGTTTTCTGTATTATTATACATGTAAGAGTTCTAATAACTTCCTTAATGTCTTGAGTAAAAGCCAAATTGGATTTATACCAAAACATTGCACGACCGATCATATTTACACCCCACACACCCTGATAGATAAACATGTCCACCAAAATAATACCAAAATGTACGCTTTCTTTATCAATTTACAAAAAGCATTTGATTCTATTTGACATACAGGACTGTTCTACACAGTTATTGAAAGTGGTGTAGGGGGTAAAACATATTACATAATTAAATCAATGTATACTGGCAAAACAAGCAGCATCAAAATTGGCAAGAAAATAACAGAATTCTTTAACCAGGGGTGGGGGCTTCGCCAAGGTTGCAATCTGAGCCCTGCACTCTTCCATATTTACATCAACGAATTGGCCACTATTCTAGAAAAATCCTCAGCCCCTGGTGTTAGTCTCCACAATTCAGAGGTTAAATGCCTGCTCTTCGCAGATTACCTATGCCTGCTGTCACCCACAGCACATGGCCTACAGCAGAGCCTGGACCTGCTAGAGCAGTACTGCCAGACCTGGGCCCTGGCAGTAAACCCCAAAAATACTAAAATAATGATTTTCCAGAGAAGATCCAGATCTCAAGAAATTAGACCAAAGTTCTCAATTGGTACAACATATATAGAGTACTGCACACACTCCTATTACTTATGTTAAAAAAAACTGGACACCTTAATGATGCAGTGAATGAACTGAGAGAGAAAGCACGCAAGGTGCTCTACGCCATTAAAAAACAAATTCTAATTGAAATACCTATTAACATTTGGCTAAAACAAATTGAATGTGTCATTGAACCAATTGCACTTTATGGCAGTGAGGTGTGGGGTCCACTTGCAAAACAAGATTTCACCAAATGGGACAAACTGTCACACCCTGATCTGTTTCCCCATTATCTCCTGTGTATTTATACCTGTGTTCTCTGTTTGTCTGTCAGTTCGTTTTGTTTTGTCAAGCTTACCAGTGTTTTTCCCCTCTGTTCCTGTCTCTCGATTGTTCCTGTTGTCTAGTTTTCCTGGTGTTGACCTTTTCTGCTTGCCCTGACCCTGAGCCTGCCTGCCATCCTGTACCTTTGCCCTACCTATCTGGATTACTGACCCCTGCCTGCACTTGACCTGTCTTTTGCCTGCCCCTGTTGGATTAATAAACTGTTACTTCGACGTTGTCTGCATCTGGGTCTCACCTGAAACGTGATAAAACAACCCATTGAAACCCTGCATGCAGAGTTCTGTAAGATTCTCCTACATGTCCAGAGGAAAACTACAAACAATGCATGCAGGGCAGAATTAGGCCAATATCTACTAATAAGAAAAACTCAAAAAAGAGCAATTAAGTTTTGGAAACATCTAAAATACAGTGACCCCCTCTCATATCACTACAAAGCCCTGCAATGCCAAGAGCTGAGCAAAGAAAATAGTCCCCTCATCCAGCTGGTCCTGGGGCTGACTTCACAAACCTGTTCTACTAACACACTGAAGGACCAGAACATCCAATTAATCAGAATAAATGAAATTACAACACAGTCAAAACAAAACTACTTATTGGGACACACAAGCACAAAGCAAAATGCTGTGCTATCTGGCCCTAAATCAACAGTACACCGTGACTAACTATTTGACCATGGTTACTGATCAAAACCTTGACAAAGTACAGGCTCAGTGAGAAGGGTAGACACAGGAAAACCTGTTTCCCTGTAGAGGAAAAGCTGTGCAACCACCGCAAAACAGCAGAACCTGAGACAGAGCTGCATTTCCTGAAAATCTAAAACAATTAGAGTGTCATTTCCCCAAATTTGAAACCCTTATTCAAGGTTTCAAAGACCTCTCTGATGAGAATAGGCAAGCCGTCCTGTTGGGGGAGGACGCAGAGAGCTGTGGGTTGGCAGCGCACTACATTGCTGCCTGCCATAAGATGAGGGACAGTGTCTGACAGACCAATCAACCTGCACATGTCCTCTATATTGTTATTGTTCAATGGTTATTTTGAGCCTTGGTTATTTTTGTTACTGTTGTCCTGTAGACAATTTTGATTATTATTATTTTAATATTGTAAATATCCAAAGTAAGCTTTGGCAGTATGTACACCATTACAGTGAGGGGAAAAAAGTATTTGATCCCCTGCTGATTTTGTACGTTTGCCCACTGACAAAGAAATGATCAGTCTATAACTTTAGTGGTAGGTTTATTTGAACAGTGAGAGACAGAATAACAAAAAAATAATCCAGAAAAACGCATGTGAAAAATTTTATAAATGGAATTGCATTTTAATGAGGGAAATAAGTATTTGACCCCTCTGCAAAACATGACTCAGTACTTGGTGGCAAAACCCTTGTTGGCAATCACAGAGGTCAGATGTTTCTTGCAGTTGGCCACCAGGTTAGCACAGATCTCAGGAGGGATTTTGTCCCACTCCTCTTTGCAGATCTTCTCCAAGTCATTAAGGTTTCGAGGCTGACGTTTGGCAACTCAAACCTTCAGCTCCCTCCACAGATTTTCAATGGGATTAAGGTCTGGAGACTGACTAGGCCACTCCAGAACCTTAATGTGCTTCTTCTTGAGCCACTCCTTTGTTACCTTGGCCGTGTGTTTTGGGTCATTGTCATGCTGGAATACCCATCCATGACCCATTTTCAATGCCCTGGCTGAGGTTCTCACCCAAGATTTGACAGTACATGGCCCCGTCCATCGTCCCTTTGATGCGGTGAAGTTGTCCAGTCCCCTTAGCAGAAAAACACCCCCAAAGCATAATGTTTCCACCTCCATGTTTGACGGTGGGGATGGTTTTCTTGGGGTCATAGGCAGCATTCCTCCTCCTCCAAACACGGCGAGTTGAGTTGATGCCAAAGAGCTCCATTTTGTTCTCATCTGACCACAACACTTTCACCCAGTTGTCCTGTTCATTGGCAAACTTCAGACGGGCATGTATATGTGCTTTCTTGAGCAGGGGGACCTTGCGGGCGCTGCAGGATTTCAGTCCTTCACGGCATGGTGTGTTACCAATTGTTTTCTTGGTGACTATGGTCCCAGCTGCCTTGAGATCATTGACAAGATCCTCCCGTGTAGTTCTGGGATGATTCCTCACCGTTCTCATGATCATTGCAACTCCACGAGGTGAGATCTTGCATGGAGCCCCAGGCCGAGGGAGATTGACAGTTNGATGGTCTTGTAGCCCATTCCAGCCTTGTGTAGGTCTACAATCTTGTCCCTGACATCCTTGGAGAGCTCTTTGGTCTTGGCCATGGTGGAGAGTTTGGAATCTGATTGATTGATTGCTTCTGTGGACAGGTGTCTTTTTATACAGGTAACAAGCTGAGATTAGGAGCACTCCCTTTAAGAGTGTGCTCCTAATCTCAGCTCGTTACCTGTATAAAAGACACCTGGGAGCCAGAAATCTTTCTGATTGAGAGGGGGTCAAATACTTATTTCCCTCATTAAAATGCAAATCAATTTATAACATTTTTCACATGCGTTTTTCTGGATTCTTTTATTGTTATCCTGTCTCTCACTGTTCAAATAAACCTACCATTAAAAATATAGACTGATAATTTCTTTGTCAGTGGGCAAATGTACAAAATCAGCAGGGGATCAAATACTTTTTTCCCTCACTGTATGTATTCACCCCCTTTGCTATGAAGCCCCTAAATAAGATCTGGTGCAACCAATTACCTTCAGAAGTCACATAATTAGTTAAATAAAGTACACCTGTGTGCAATCTAAGTGTCACATGATCTGTCACATGATCTCAATATATAAACACCTGTTCTGAAAGGTCCCAGAGTCTGCAACACCACTAAGCAAGGGGCACCACCAAGCAAGCAGCACCATGAAGACCAAGGAACTCTCCAAACAGGTCAGGGACAAAGTTGTGGAGAAGTACAGTTGGGTTACAAAAAAAATATCCAAAACTTTGAACATCCCACAGAGCACCATTAAATCCATTATTAAAAAATGGAAAGCATATGGCACCAAAACAAACCTGCCAAGAGAAACCCAACACCTCTCATCACCCCGAGAACATTGTCCCCACAGTGAAGCATAGTGGGGGCAGCATCATGCTGTGGGGATGTTTTTCATTGGCAGGGACTGGGAAACTGGTCAGAATTGAAGGAATGATGGATGGCGCTAAATACAGGGAAATTATTGAGGGTGACCTGTTTCATTCTTCCAGAGATTTGAGACTGGGACGGAGGTTCACCATCCAGCAGGACAATGACCCTAAGCATACTGCTAAAGCAACGCTCGAGTGGTTTAAGAGGAAACATTTAAATGTCTTGGAATGGCCTAGTCAAAGCCCAGACCTCAATCCAATTGAGAATCTGTGGTATGACTTGAAGATTGCTGTACACCAGCGGAACCCATCCAACTTGAAAGAGCTGGAGCAGTTTTGCCTTGAAGAATGGGCAAAAATCCCAGTGGCTAGATGTGCCAAGCTTATAAATGCTGCCAAACGTGGTTCTGCAAAGTATTGACTTTGGGGGGGGTGAATAGTTATGCACGCTCAAGTTTTTTTTGTCTTATTTCTCATTTGTTTCACAATAAAAAATATTTTGCATCTTCAAAGTGGTAGGCATGTTGTGTAAATCAAATGATACAAACCCACCAAAAATCCATGTTAATTCCAGGTTGTAAGGCAACAAAATAGGAAAAATGCAAAGGGGGTGAATACTTTCGCAAGCCATTGTACAATAAAGTGTGTGAGTGTGGATCATCTCCCTCTCTGTCTCATTCTCTCTGTCTCTATCATGCTACTCTCTGTTTATTATCTAAGCATAGTCACCTTAATAATTCTACCTACATGTACATATTATCTCAATTACCTCGACTAACCGGTGCCCCCGCACAATGACTCTGTACCGGTACCCCCTGTATATAGCCTCGCTATTGTTATTCTACAGCTGCTGTTTTATTATTTGTTACTTCTATTTATTATTTTTTACTCATCAATTATTATTATTATTTTTTACTTAGCATGTATTTTTCTTAACTGAATTGTAAGTGAGCATTTCACTGTAAGGTCTACACCTGTTGAATTCGGCGCATGTGACAAACAACATTTTATTTGATTTGATTATCTCTTTCTCCCTCCCCATTTCTTTTTGCTGTTTCCATTTTACACAATGATATGGACAGAGAGAAGGAAAAATAAGTCACATGAAGAGAGAGGTTGACCACGGCATAGGCAAATGGGAGACTGGAGAGATGTATTGAGAAAAGAGAGAGATGAGAGAGAGACTAGGTCAGAGTGAAACATCAGTACAGGCCAGCTGGTAAGTATATGAATCATGACAAAACAATGAGAAGATCACATCTTCAAATATTACAGAGAAATAACAGTTGACATAATTTAGTCTCCTCTGACCCCTTTAAGTCATAAGTAGGATTCAGACTAGGATTAGTTCTGTGTGCTTATTACACTAACCAGCTGAGGGTCTATGATTTTTCACAAGATATTATGACGCAGGATATGTTAGAAAATAGCCTTTTAGATATGAAAGCTACGTAGTCTGTCTGTGTGTGTGTGAAAGAGAGCAAGATAGATAGAGAGAGAAAGAGAATGGGCAAGATAGAGAGAGAGAGAGAGACAGATAGAGATAGGGCAAGAGAGAGAGAGAGGGCAATAGAGAGAGAGAGAGAGAGAGAGAGCGAGAGATACATGAATCACGTCACTCTCCAAAAAGACCCAATCCTAACCAGAAAACATGAAAACATCATTAACTTTATAATCAGCAACTGTAGGGATTCACCTCCCAATCACCTCGATCAGCTCCATCATCAGGATCAATACACATGGAAGTTTCATGAAGCCACATCCACACCACCATCCACAACGCTTCACATTTAACTGGAATAGAGGGTAGGAAATGAGTTAGGGAGGGAGGAGGATGAGGAGGAGAGTATGAGTTAGGGAGGGAGGAGGAGGAGGAGGAGAGGGGAGAGTATGAGTTAGGGAGGGAGGAGGAGGAGAGGGGAGAGTATGAGTTAAGGAGAGAGGAGGAAGAGGAGGAGAGGGGAGAGTATGAGTTAGGGAGGGACGGAGGAGGAGAGGGGAGAGTATGAGTTAGGGAGGGGGAGGAGGAGAGGGCAGAGCATGTATGCGTTAGGGAGGGATGGAGGAGGAGAGGGGAGAACATGAGTTAGGGAGGGAAGAGGAGGAGGAGAGGGGAGAGTATGTATGAGTTAGGGAGGGAGGGAGGAGGAGAGGGGAGAGTGAGTTAGGGAGGGGGGAGGAGGAGCGGGGAGAGCTTGTATGAGTTAGGGTGGGATGGAGGAAGAGAGGGGAGAGTATTAGTTAGGGAGGGATGACGATGGGAGGAGGAAGGATAGGAGGGTAAGAGGAAAGATAGGAGGATGAGGAGGATAGGAGGAGAGTAGGAGGATGGGAGGAGGACAGATGGATGAAGGTTTGGACAGCCAGTGATCTATCTCCCTGTAGTATGAATGAGGAACAGGGACACCTGTTCCTTCATCTCTGATGCTCTCAACCCTTCTCTCTCTCTCTCTCTCTCTCTCTCTCTCTCTCTCTCTCTCTCTCTCTCTCTCTCTCTCTCTCTCTCTCTCTCTCTCGATTCAGCCACTAGCAGGAGGTTCAATAGTATTACTGCTTCATTCTTCACACATACACACGCACGGACACTCTGACCCTTCCCCCAACCTAAATCAATTCCATACAATCTTGTTTTGATCCATTTCTCCGGTGATTGTGTTTATTTGGAGGATCAGACAGACTAAATTACACATCACTTGAACATGTCAAGAGGATAAAACAGCAGGAAATTCAGACCCATAGAATGGATTACTTATTTT
The DNA here is from genome assembly GCA_003317085.1 of Hucho hucho. Taxonomy (NCBI): domain Eukaryota; kingdom Metazoa; phylum Chordata; class Actinopteri; order Salmoniformes; family Salmonidae; genus Hucho; species Hucho hucho. Next base: position 185,357 of record QNTS01002169.1, on the reverse strand, counting down.
TTATACAGGAAAGCCTGCCTATTTTACTTTTAAACAGATGCTTGAGAAGTTTACCAATGAATGTATATAAATATGACATTTCACTGTGATAATACCAAAAGTTCAACTAATATAGGAATTAAGATTACAGTAAGATTACTAGACCTATAGAAAACAATATTTCAGAATCTAACCCATCATAAAAACGCAAAATAGAAAATCCTATAATCAACATAAATCCAATACTGATCTTTATGGTAGATTAGAATGTGGTGTTCCACCATCTGGACATTCCAATTCCTTCCTACCATTCCATTTAGCAGGAGATGGTGTTTAAACCCTGAATCTCATTTGAGCATCCCCTTAATATGGAGGATGTTTAGGAACTGTGTCTGACTGAAGGGGGGGAGACGCGTGTGTGTGTGTGTGTGTGTGTGTGTGTGTGTGTGTGTGTGTGGAGTGCTCCCCATCGCTACCAGGAGAATCCAGAAGTTTTAATCAACAGCAGACTCCACAGCAGCTCAATAAAGGACTGAATTCACAAATGGGAAGTAGAGAAAGTAATAGACCACCTCCCTACTGCACTCAACTGTCATAGAGAGAGAGAGAGAGAGAGAGAGAGGGAGGGAGAGGGAAAGGGAGAGGGAGAGAGAGAGAGAGAGAGGGAGGGAGAGGGAAAGGGAGAGGGAGAGGGAGAGAGAGAGAGAGAGAGAGATATTGTGGGTGTGTGCTTGAGTGTGTGTGTGCTTCTAAGGTCCATCTATACTACACATTGATGCTAATGCCAGTGATACAGGTACAGACTGAAGTCCTTTCATTTCACAGTTCCTCCCGATATAAAAATGACAAACAACTTCTGTCTCTTTCCACCCCCCTGTGGAATAGTAGTCAGATAGAACTTAGAGAGAATGGGAGTTAAATGGCACACTATTCCCTATGTAGTGCACTACTTTTGACCAGGGCCCTACGGGCTTTATATAGGGAGCCATTTGGGACACACAGAGTCTTTCAGGTTGTTAATATTCTGTTAGCTGTATTTTAGTCTTCTCCTGTCCCTGTCCTGTTCTAACAGCATCCTCAGCCTTTTGGCTGATGACTGATGCTTCTCACCTAATCAGTACTAGACACAAAAATACTACTCTTAATGTGTCTGTCTGTCTGTCAGAGAGAGAGTGAAAGCGAATGCTAGAGTGAGAGCATTGGTCTTTGTATGTGTGTACGTGCATGTGTGCGTGGGTGTGCGTGCATACGCACCCAATTTTTTGCAACTACCACTAATGAGAATAGTATTGACGTATACACTGACTCGTTGACTGAATTCATCAGGAAGTGCATAGAGGATGTTGTTCCCACTGTGAGGATACAAATCCAAACTAGAAACCGTGGATAGGTGGCAGCATTCACGCAAAACTGAAAGCTCTAACCACCACATTTATCCACGGCAAGGTGACTGGGACCATGGGCGTGTACAAACAGATATCCGTAAGGCAATCAAACAGCCAAAATGACAGTAAAGAGACAAAGTGGAGTCGCAATTCAACAACTCAGACAAGACGTACAGTGCCTTGCAAAAGTATTCATCCCCTTGCCATTTTTCCTATTTTGTTGCATTACAACCTGTAATTTAAATTGATTTTTATTTGGATTTCATGTAATGGACATACATAAAATAGTCCAAATTGGTGAAGTGAAATGAAAAAAATTACGGAAAACTGGTGCGTGCATATGTATTTACCCCCTTTGCTATGAAGCCCCTTACCTTCAGAAGTCACATAATTAGTTAGATTGCACACAGGTGTACTTTATTTAAGTGTCACATGATCTGTCACATGATCTCAGTATATATACACCTGTTCTGAAAGGCCCCAGAGTCTGTAACACCACTAAGCAATGGGCACCACCAAGCTCTCCAAACAAGTCAGGGACAAAGTTGTGGAGAAGCACAGATCAGGGTTGCGTTATAAAAAAAAAAACGAAACTTTGAACATCCCACGGAGTACCATTAAATCCATTATAAAAATGGAAAGAATATGGCACCACAGCAAACCTGCCAAGAGAGGGCCGCCCACCAAAACTCACGGACCAGGCAAGGAAGGCATTAATCAGAGAGGCAACAAAGAGACCAAAGGTAACCCTGAAGGAGCTGCAAAGCTCCACAGCGGAGATTGGAGTATCTGTCCATAGGACCACTTTAAGCCGTACACTCCACACAAGCTAGGCTTTACGGAATAGTGGCCAGAAAAAAGCCATTGCTTAACTTCTTAGGGAGCGGCTGCATAGGTGACGGTTTTGGAGAGTCTGGCGTGCCCAAAGTAAAATGCATGCCACTCAGGCCCAGAAAATAGGATATGCACATAATTAGTACTATTGTATGCCTATTGCATACAATCTTATGTAGGACTGAGACTGCAGTACCTATGGCTTCCACTAGATGTCAACAGTCTTTATACAAAGACTGGGAATTCTAGGGGTAACCAGAACGGATAGGAACAGGAAGAAGTCACAGGACCACTTTTGTAAACAAGGTTTGACGCGCGCGAGATTGTGAACGCGCACCACTTTATTTTTCTTATTTCTTGTTTGTTTCACAATAAAGTGAAACATCTTCAAAGTGGTAGGCATGTTGTGTAAATCAAATGATACAAACCCCCCAAAAATTCATTTTAATTCCAGGTTGTAAGGGAACAAAATAGGAAAAATGCCAAGGGGGGTGAATACTTTCGCAAGGCACTGTATGTGGCAGGGACTCCAGACTAGCACGGATTATAAAGGGAAAGCGAGCCACGTCGCGGACACTGCGGTCTCTCTCCCATGTCTTGCTCCCGGACAAGTTAAACACCTTCTCCCCTCTTCGATGAAAACACAGAGCCACCAACGCGGGCCATCGCTACTCACAAGGATTGTGAACTCTCGTTCTCTATGGCCGACGTAGTAAGACAATTATAACTGTTAACGCTTGCAAGGCTGCTGGCCCAGTCGGCATCCAAGCCGACATCAGAACATGTGCAGACCAGCTGGCTGGAGTGTTTATGGACATATTCAATCTTTCACTTCTGTCATCATGAAGCACTAAGCTCGCGGCCTTGGGTCTGAACCCCGCCCTGTGCAACTGGGTCCTGGACTTCCTGACGGGTCGACCCCAGGTTAGTGAAGGTAGGCAGCAACACCTCCACCACGCTGATCCTCAACACTGGGGGCCCCACAAGGGTGCGTACTTAGGTCCCTCCTGTACTCCGTGTTCACCCACGACTGCGGGGCCATGCACGCCTCCAACTCAATCATTAGGTTTGCTGACAACACAACAGTGGTAGGCCTGATTACCAACAACGATGAGACAGCCTAGAGGGAGGAGGTGAGGGCCCTGACGGTGCTGTGCCAGGAAAATAACCTCTTCCTCAACGTCAACAAAACAAAGGAGCTGATTGTGGACTTCAGGAGACAGCAGAGGGAGCATGCCCCTATCCACATCGGCAGGCCGCAGTGGAGAAGGTGGAAAGTTTCAAGTTCTTCGGCGTGCATATCACTGACAACCTAAAATGGTCTATCCACACATACAGTGTGGTGAAGAAGGCGCAACAGCGCCTCTTCAACCTCAGGAGGCTGAAGAAATTCCGCATGGCCCCTCAGTCTCTGACAAACTTCTACAAATGCACCAATGAGAGCATCCTGTCAGACTGTATCACCTCCTGGTACGGAAATTGCACCGTCTGCAACCGCAATTCTCTCCAGAGGGTGGTGTGGTCAGCCCAACGCATCACCAGGGCACACTGCTTGCCCTCCAGGACATCTACAGCACCCTGTGTCACAGGAGGGCCAAGAAGATCATCAAGGTTCTCAGCCACCCGAGCCAAGGCCTGTTCACCCTGCTAGCATTTAAAAGACAGAGACACTACTGGTCCATCAAAGCTGGGGCCGAGAGACTAAAAACAGCTTCTATCTCCAGGCCATCAGACTGTTAAATTGTCACCACTAGCCGGCCTCTGCCCAGTACCCTGCCCTGAACTTAGTCACTGTTACTAGCTGGCTACCACCCGGTACTCTACCCTGCTTTGCACGCTCTTGGCATTCACTCAACCAACTTCATGTGGTAGTCAACTGGAATGCATTTCAATTAACAGGTGTGTCTTGTTAAAAGTTCATTTGTGGAATTTCTTTCATTCTTAATGCGTTTGAGCCAATCGGTTGTGTTGTGACAAGGTAGGGGGGTATACAGAAGATAGCCTTATTTGGTAAAATACCAAGTCCGTATTATGGCAAGAACATCTCAAATAAGCAAAGAGAAACGACAGTCCATCATTACTTTAAGACATGAAGGTCAGTCAATACGGAACATTTCTAGAACTTTGAAGAAACAATCATTTGCTATGATAACACTGTCTCTCATGAGGACCGCCACAGGAAAGGAAGACCCAGAGTTACCTCTGCTGCAGAAGACAAGTTCATTAGAGTTGCACCTCAGATTACAGCCCAAATAAATGCTCCAGAGTTCAAGTAACATCAACTGTTCAGAGGAGACTGCATGAATCAGGCCTTCATGGTCGAATTGCTACAAAGAAACCACTACTAAAAGACACCAATAATAAGAAGAGTCTTGCTTGGGCCAAGAAACACAAGCAATGGACATTCGACCGGTGGAAATCTGTCCTTTGGTCTGATGAGTCGAAATTTGAGATTTTTGGTTCCAACATCTGTGTCTTTGTGAGATGCAGAGTAGGTGAACAGATGATCTCCGCATGTGTGGTTCCCACCGTGAAGCATGGAGGAGGTGTGATGGTGTGGGGGTGCTTTGCTGGTGACACTGTCAGTGATTTATTTAGAATTCAAGGCACACTTAACCAGCATGGCTACCACAGCATTCTGCAACGATACGGCATCCCATCTGGTTTGCGCTTAGTGGGACTATCATTTGTTTTTCAACAGGACAATGACCCAACACACCTCCAGGCTGTGTAAGGGCTATTTGACCAAGAAGAGAGTGATGGAGTGCTGCATTAGATGACCTGGCCTCCACAATCACCCGACCTCAACCCAATTGAGATGGTTTAGGATGAGTTGGACCGCAGAGTGAAGGAAAAGCAGCCAACAAGTGCTCTTCATATGTGGGAATTCCTTAAACTGTTGGAAAAGCATTCCTCATGAAGCTGGTTGAGAGAATGACAAGAGTGTGCAAAGCTGTCATCAAGGCAAAGGGTGGCTACTTTGAAGAATCTCAAATATAAAATATATTTAGATTTGTTTAACACTTTTTTGGTTACTACATGATTCCATATGTGTTATTTCATAGTTTGATGTCTTCACTATTATTCTATAATGTAGAAAATTGTAAAAAATAAAGAAAAACCCTTGAATGAGTTGGTGTGTCCAAACTTTTGACTGGTACTGTATATACTGTATATTTATATTCCGGAATCTGACATTGCTCGGTCTGGTATTTCGTAATTTCTTTCCTTTCATATTTGGGGATTTGTGTGTACAGTTTGTATTGTTAAGTAACACTGTTAGACCTAGAAACTTAAGCATTTCGCTGCACCTGCGATAATATCTGCAAAATATGTGTATGCGACCAATAACATTTTGTTAGATTTTTATGTGCTCCAGCAGCAGGGTCTTTTAATATCAGTAGTGATAAGCGGTTGCTAAGCGCGGTGGCGACTGCATTCTGAAGAGGAAAGGATTGACTTCTGAACGAGAGATGTTCATCATCATGCACCTCCAACATGTGTCCCAAATGGCAACCTATTACCTATATCGAGGACTACTTTTAATCAGGACCCATAGGGCTCAGCTCAAAAGGATTGCACTATATAGGGAATAGGGTGCCATTTGGGACACAAACCCAATCTACAGCCAGAAGCCTGCCAGCACCTCACAGCTCTTTACAGCCCCTAACAGACCTCACAGGATTACAGCACTACAACTCTGCCTGGAGGAAGGGCTTGTAGCCTCTTTGATGAATGGTGATACATGTAAATGGACTTGTAGAAAAGAGAGAGAGAGGGAAGGAGAGAAAAGTAGGCTGTCCAGAATAAAAACAGCTTTACACGTGAATAGGGATGTGAAAATACACCCATTTTCCTTTTCTCTACCCACTTCCCTGTTCTGTGTGTGTGTGTACAGTATGTGTGTCTGTGTGTTTCTGTGTGTGTCTGTGTGTGTGTCTGTGTGTACGTGTGTGTGTGTCTGTGTGTGCGTGTGTGTCTGTGTGTGCATGTGTGTGTGTGTGTGTGTGTGTTTGCGTGTGTGTGTGTGCGTAGGTTTATTCCTGTAGTAGCAGCAGTATTGGGTGTGTGATGAATTAATTAGGTCTGTGAGCAGGCAGCATGTGGTTTCCTCTCCCCAACACAAGTTGATTAGTGATACCAGCTGTCCCCAGTGTGTGTGTGAATGTTTATGTGTGTGTGTATGTCAATGTGCCATTCCCTTGCTAGCTGCCAGGCCACACTATGCCAGTCCTATATGATTACCCACTGGCACTAAACCCAGACTGGAGCCAACCACCAAGCAGGAGGCCAAGATGGCCGACCATGGTAATCCAATAGACCCTTCTCCCTTCTCCC
>QNTS01002169.1:113799-127954 GCA_003317085.1 Hucho hucho | reverse complement strand
CTGATACACCCCTTCATTCCCCAGCTCTGCTCTGGTCTGATACACCCCTTCATTCCCAAGCTCTGCTCTGGTCTGATACAACCCTTCATTCCCCAGCTCTGCTCTGGCCTTATACACCCCTTCATTCCCCAGCACTACGCTGGCCTGATACACCCCTTCATTCCCCAGCTCTGCTCTGGTCTCTCTGCTCTGTCCTGATACACCTCTTCATTCCCCAGCTCTGCTCTGGACTGATACACCCCTTCATTCACCAGCTCTACGCTGGCCTGATACACCCCTTCATTCCCCAGCTCTGCTCTGGACTGATACACCCCTTCATTCCCCAGCTCTGCTCTGGACTGATACACCCCTTCATTCCCCAGCTCTGCTCTGGTCTGATACACCCCTTCATTCCCCAGCTCTGCTCTGGTCTGATACACCCCTTCATTCCCAACACACAACACAAACAAATGAAAGGTGAGAGGTGAAATGAAATTGTAGGAACAATGATTAAGGAGTAGACTTCAGAGAAGAGGAGTTAGACAGAGAGAGAGAGAGAGAGAGAGAGAGAGAGAGAGAGAGAGAGAGCAAGACAGAGAGAGAGAGGGCGAGAGAGAGAGAGAGAGAGATACATGAATCACGTCACTGTCCAAAAAGACCCAATCCTAACCAGAAAACATGAAAACACCATTAACTTTATAATCAGCAACTGTAGGGATTCACCTCCCAATCACCGCGATCAGCGAGAGAGAGAGAAAGATAGAGAGGGATGGAGGGAGAGAGGCAGATGTAGGTATGGAGGGAGAGAGGGAGGGAGGGAGGGAGAGGGATGTAGGGAGTGAGGGACAGAGAGAAAGAGAGGGAGGGATGGAGGGAAGCAGAGATGGAACTTCTGGAACAGGAAGCTGCTAGCGATTACATCACTTTACCCGGGAGGAGCACTTCCTGTTTGACATTCTTCACTCAAGACACACACACATTTGCCAGGAAACCTCCATGAAGACACACACACATACACACACATCCACCCACACAAACACACACACACACACACACAAACATCCTAAAACAGCTCAGACAAAGCTGCAGTTCACAAGATTTATTACCAATTAAAGCAAAGAAAATATCTTTTGATGTAGTGTGTGTGTGCCTATTGTCTCCATTAGAGTGATTGTTAAGTGGAGAGTTGAGTTCAGACTTCTCTGGGGTGGAGAGAGATGAAGTGTGCTGAGCTCAGCTGAAACTGGAACAAATACACACGTGTGAACTCCAGTGTGTGTGTGTGTGTGTGTGTGTGTGTGTGTGTGTGTGTTAATGAAGTAATGACCAGTGCATCACTGTGGCTGGGTTAGTAAGGGATCGCTACCTGGCTCTGTTTGTGTGTGTGTTTGTGTGACCACTGTTCTGCTCCAGTGAAGTGGAAGGCCTCACCTCAGCGCTCTGAGACAGCTGCACCCCAACACCACAGCTTCAGCCTGCCCATCACTGTGTGTTCATCTCTTTAGCTGCATGCACAGCCTCTCCTTTTGCATAGGGGTTTACCCCTGTCATCCCAGTAGTTTGACTGAGCCAAGCTGTCAGCATTTTAACCCTTCACACACAGTTCATTCTATAGTGAAACTCTGATCTGATCAGTAGATGAATGAAGTTATTGTATGGGCTGTGTTGGGCTGTGTTGGGCCAACCTGGGTTTAGAACTCGACGTAACATAGTAAATGTAAATCCGGGACACTCCAATTAGTATGATATGTTACGTTTCATATGGTATGTATTCATTTGTGGATGTCCATCATCCATTTCATATGATATGTTATGAATTACAATTCGAATAAGTTCCGAATTTGCAAAACGTATGATATATTACAAATTCTAATTTGTTGTTGCTAACATTAGCTAGATGGCTAACGTTAGCTAGGCTAGGGGTTAGGGTTAGAGGCTAAGGTTATGTTGGGGTTAAGGTTAGGTTAAAGGGTTAAGGTTAGGGTTAGCGTTAGGGTTAGCTAACATGCTAAGTATTTCCAAAGTAGCTAAAAAGTAGTAAGTAGGTTTGTGTTGGGCTGTGCTGGACTAGGCTGGGCTATGTTGGGCTGTGTTGTGCTATGCTGTGCTGTGCTATGTTGGGCTGGAATGTGATGTGTTGGGCTGTGCTGTGTTGGGCTGGGCTGTGTTGAGGCTCAGGTGTGAGGGCAGCAATGGCTAACATCAAATTAGGACACAGAAAAAATATTTCCTCTTTTTCCTCTCCATCATACACACCTCCTGGATTAGAAAATAGGTCAAGTGAGAAAAGAGAGAGAAGGAGAAAGGAGAGAGGAACACTGTGTGACATCGGCTGATGTAAAAGGGGCTTTATAAATACATTTGATTGATTGATTGATTGAGAGGAGGATGTACTTGCTTGCTCATTTTGCAGCACTATATTCTCATCAGTTGTAGTAGCCTATTCAGCATTTCCACAAACAAGGAAACAAACTACACTGAACACCTTCCTAATATTGAGTTTGCCCTCAGAACAGCCTTCAATTTTAAAGGCATGGACTCTACAAGGTGTCGAAAGCGTTCTGGCCGATGTTGACTCCAATGCTTCCCACAGTTGTGTCAAGTTGGCTGGATGTCCTTTGGGTGGTGGACCATTATCGATACACACAGGAAACTATTGAGTTTGAAAAACCCAGCAGTGTTGCAGTTCTTGATAAAAACAGGTGTGCCTGGCACTTACTACCATTCCCCGTTCAAAAGCACTTACTTTTTTGTCTTGCCCATTCACACTCTGAATGGCACACGTACACAATCCATGTCTCAATTGTCTCAAGGCTTAAAAATCCTTCTTTAACCTGTCTCCTCCCCTTCATCTACACTAATTGAAGTGAATTTAACAATTGACATCAATAAGGGATCATAGCTTTCACCTGGATTCACCTAATCAGTCTACGTAATGGAAAGCGCCTGAATGCTGATTGGCTGAATGCCATGGTATATCACACCATATGACATGGGTATGGCAAAACATGTATTTTTACTACTTGATTTAGGTTGGTAACCAGTTTATAATAGCAATAAGGCACCTCGGGGGTTCGTGACATAGGGCCAATATACCGCCGTTGCGATGGGCTTAAGAATAGCCCTTCGCTGTGGTAATATTGGCAAAATACCACACCCTTTTTGGGCCTTAATGCTTAATTATACAGTACCAGTCAAAAGTTTGGATACACATACTCGTTCAGGAGTTTTTCTTTATTTTTACTATTTTCTACATTGTAAAATAATAGTGAAGACATCAAAACTATGAAATAACACATATGGAATCATGTAGTAACCAAAAAAGTGTTAAACAAATCAAAATATATTTTATATTTGAGGTTTTTCAAAGTAGCCACCCTTTGCCTTGATGACAGCTTTGCACACGCTTGGCATTCTCTCAACCAGCATCATGAGGTAGTCACCTGGAATGCATTTCAAATAACAGGTGTGCCTTGTTTTTATCATATTACTCCAGTGCTAGCCTCTCTACACGGGCTTCCTGTTAAGGCTAGGGCTGATTTCAAGGTTTTACTGCTAACCTACAAAGCATTACATGGGCTTGCTCCTACCTATCGTTCCGATTTGGTCCTGCCGTACATACCTACACGTACGCTACGGTCACAAGACGCAGGCCTCCTTATTGTCCCTAGAATTTCTAAGCAAACAGCTGGAGGCAGGGCTTTCTCCTATAGAGCTCCATTTTTATGGAATGGTCTGCCTATCCATGTGAGAGACACAGACTCGGTCTCAACCTTTAAGTCTTTATTGAAGACTCATCTCTTCAGTAGGTCCTATGATTGAGTGTAGTCTGGCCGAGGAATGTGAAGGTGAACGGAAAGGCACTGGAGCAACGAACCACCCTTGCTGTCTCTGCCTGGCCGGTTCCCCTCTCTCCACTGGGATTCTCTGCCTTTAACCCTAATACAGGGGCTGAGTCACTGGCTTACTGGTGCTCTTCCATGCTGTCCCTAGCAGGGGTGCGTCACTTGAGTGGGTTGAGTTACGTGATCTTCCTGTCCGGGTTGGCGCCCCCCCTTTGGGTCGTGCCGTTGGGGAGATCTTCGTGGGCTACACTCGGCCTTGTCTCAGGGTAGTAGGTTGGTGGTTGAAGACATCCCTCTAGTGGTGTGGGGGTTGTGGTTTGGCAAAGTGGGTGGGGTTATATCCTGCCTGTTTGGCCGTGTCCGGGGGTATCGTCGGACGGGGCCACAGTGTTTCCCGACCCCTCCTGTCTCAGCCTCCAGTATTTATGCTGCAATAGTTTGTGTCGGGGGGCTAGGGTCAGTCTGTTATATCTGGAGTATTTCTCCTGTCTTATCCGGTGTCCTGTGTGAATTTAAGTATGCTCTATCTAATTCTCTCTCTCTTTTTCTCTCTTTTTCTCACTTTCTTTCTCTCCTTCTTTCTTCTTTTCTCTCTCTCGGAGGACCTGAGCCCTAGGACCATGCCTCAGGACTACCTGGCCTGATGACTCCTTGCTGTCCCCAGTCCACCCGGTCGTGCTGCTGCTCCAGTTTCAACTGTTCTGCCAGCGGTTATGGAACCCTGACCTGTTCACCGGACGTGCTACCTTGTCCCAGACCTGCTGTTTTCAACTCTCTAGAGACAGCAGGAGCGGTATAGATATTCTAAATGATCGGCTATGAAAAGCTAACTGACATTTACTCCTGAGGTGCTGACCTGTTGCACCCTCTACAACCACTGTGATTATTATTATTTGACCCTGCTGGTCACCTATGAACATTTGAACATCTTGGCCATGTTCTGTTATAATATCCACCTGGCACAGCCAGAAGAGGACTGGCCACCCCTCATAGCCTGGTTCCTCCCTAGGTTTCTTCCTAGGTTCTGGCCTTTCTAGGGAGTTTTTCCTAGCCACCGTGCTCCTACACCTGCATTGCTTGCTGTTTGGGGTTTTATGCTGGGTTTCTGTACAGCACTTTGTGACATCAGCTGATGTAAGAAGGGCTTTATAAATACATTTGATTGATTTATTAGAAGTTAATTTGTGGAATTTCTTTCCTTCTAAGTACGTTTGAGCCAATCAGTTGGGTTGTGACAAGGTAGGGGTGGTATACAGAAGATAGCTCTATTTGGTAAAAGACCAAGTCCATATTATGGCGAAGAACAGCTCAAATAAGCAAGAGGTAACCACAGTTACGTCTTCTGCAAAGGACAAGTTCATTAGAGTTACCAGCCTCAGAAATTGCAGCCCAAATAAATGCTTCACAGAGTTCAAGTAACAGACATATCTCAACATCAACTGTTCAGAGGAGACTGCGTCAATCAGGCCTTCATGGTTGAATTGCTGCAAAGAAACCACTACTAAAGGACACCAAAAAGAAGAATAGACATGCTTGAGCCAAGAAACACGAGCCATGGACATTAGACAAGTGGAAATCTGTACTTTGGTCTGAGGCCAAATATGAGATTTTTGGGTCAAACCACCATGTCTTTGTGACAAACAGAGTAGGTGAACGGATGATCTCTGCATGTGTGGTTCCCAACATGAAGCATGGAGGAAGAGGTGTGATGGTGTGGGGGTGCTTTGCTGGTGAGACTGTCAGTGATTTATTTAGAATTCAAGGCACACTTAACCAGCATAGCTACCTCAGCATTCTGCAGCAATACGCCATCTGGTTTGCGCTTAGTGGGACTATCATTAGTTTTTCAACAGGACAATGACCCAACACACCTCCAGGATGTGTAAGGGCTATTTGACCAAGAAGGAGAGTGATGGAGTGCTGCATCAGATGACCTGCCCTCCACAATCACCCAACCTCAACCCAATTGAGATGGTTTGAGATGAGTTGGACCGCAGAGTAAAGGAAAAGCAGCCAACAAGTGCCCAGCATATGTGGAAACTCCTCCAAGACTATTGGGAAATCATTCCAGATTAAGCTGGTTGAGAGAATACCAAGAGTGTGCAAAGCTGTCATCAAGGCAAAGGGTGGCTACTTTAAAGAATCTGAAATATAAAAATATATTTTGATTTGTTTAACACCTTTTTGTTTACTACGATTCCATATGTGTTATTTCATAGCGTTGATGTCTTCACTATTATTCTACAATGTAGAAAATAGTAAAAAATTATAATAATCCTTGAATGAGTAGGTGTGTCCAAACGTTTGACTTGTACTGTACCATGGCAACTTCGCCTTCTTCAATGTCTTAAGAAACAGTCTTACAACCACTTCTCAAATGCTGTACACCAGCCTCTCTCCTGTCTCCTTTCTTCTCACTCCTCTCTCCTCTTTTCTCTCTCCTCTCCATTCTCTCCTCTCTCTCCTCTCCCCTCTCTCCCTTTTCTCTTCTCTCTCCTCTGCTCTCTTTCCTCTCTCCTCTCTCTCCTCTCCCTTTCCTCTCTCCTCTCTCTCCTCTCTCTCCTCTCTTACTCTCCTACTCTCCACTCTCCTGTCTCCTCTCCCTCCTCCCTCTCCTCTTTTACTTACTACTCTTCTCTCCCCTCTCCCCTCCCCCTCTCTCCTCTCTCTCCTCTGCTCTCTTTCCTCTCTCTTCTCTCTCCTGTCTCTCCACTCTCTCTCCTCTCTCTCCTCTCCCTTTCCCTCTCCCTCTCCTCTCCTCTCTCTCCTCTCTTCTCTCTCCTTTCTCCTCTCTCGTCTCTCTCTCCTCTCTTACTTACTGCTCTTCTCTCCCCTCTCCCCTCCCCCTCTCTCCTCTCTCCTCTCTCTCCTCTGCTCTCTTTCCTCTCTCTCCAGTCTCTCCACTCTCTCCTCTCCTCTCTTCTCTCTCCTCTCCCCTCTCTCCCCTTTCTCCTATCTCTCCTCTGCTCTCTTTCCTCTCTCTTCTCTCTTCTCTCTCCTCTCTCCTCTCTCCACTCTCTCTCATCTCTCTCCTCTCCCTCTCCTCTCTCTCCTCTCTCCTCTCTCTCCTCTCTGATACTGGGATTGTTAGGACTGATACAGGTAGAGTGTGGGATTGTTTGGAGGACTGATACAGGTACAGTATGGGATTGTTAGGACTGATACAGGTAGAGTATAGAATTGTTTGGAGGACTGATACAGGTGCAGCAAGGGATTGTTAGGAGGACTGAAACATATACATTATGGGATTGTTAGGAGGACTGAAACAGGTGAAACAGCTTCTTTCACTAAGACTGACACAAGTACAGTACAGGCTGGAGGTGCAGCTTGTTTCACTGATACTGAAACAGGTGCAGTATGGGCTGGAGGTTCAGCTTGTTTCACTAAGACAACATAACAACTAAGACTTGACAGAAGCAACCCTGAGCTGCTCAATGCTCATCACACACCCACACACTCTCACACCCTGGCACACCTTCCTCCTCAGTACACATCACTGGCAGCACAGTGGTACATCACCATGACAACCTGGACCGGTGAAAGGGGTGGAGCCTTCTTACCTGTCAATGATGACGGGGTCAGAGGGCGTCTCGTTTCTGTTGCCACAGCTCTTCTTATCACAACACCGACTGAGAGAGGGATGGAAGAAGAGAGAGAGAGAGAGAGAGAGATACGTAGAGGAGAGAGAGAGATACGGAGAGGGGAGAGAAAGAGGGAGAGAGAGAGTTAAGGAGAGGGGAGAGAGAGATAGGGAGAGGGGGAAGAGAGAGATTGGGAGAGGGGAGAGAGAAATATAGATAGGGAGAGGGAAGGGAGAGAGATGGGGAGAGAGAGAGATAGGGAGAGGGGAGAGAGACAGAGGGATAGAGTGTGTGTTCAATCAAAAAGGTGCCTAACAGATCAATCAATCAATCAAACCAACATAGTATTAGTAAGTAAGGTGACTGAGGTTATTAGGATATGCTGGGACAGAGACAGCTTCAGGTTCAGAACTCTCTGAAGCCTCTGGGGCTCTATTCTCAGTTAACGCCATTTCTCTATTCTGACATAATTAGAAAACCAGCCATTCCATCTTCTTTATTTCTCACAAGGACTCTCTCTCCACCTCCCTCCTGTTCTCCCTCCCTTCCTACTTTCCTCTCTGCCCCCCTATCTCTCTTTCTCAATTCAATTCAATTTAAGGGCTTTATTGGCATGGGAAACATAGGTTTATCATTGCCAAAGCAAGTGAAGTAGATATTATAAAAAAGTGAAATAAAAAATAAAAATAAACTGTAAACATTACACCCACAAAAGTTCCAGAAGAATAAAGACATATCAAATGTCATATTATGTACAAATAGTACAAAAGGGAAAATAAATAAACATAAATATGGGTTGTATTTACAATGGTGTTTGTTCTTCACTGGTTGCCCTTTTCTTGTGGCAACAGGTCACAAATCTTGCTGCTGTGATGGCACACTGTGGGATTTCACCCAATAGATATGGGAGTTGATCAAAATTGGGTTTGTTTTCGAATTCTTTGTGGGTCTGTGTAATCTGAGCGAAATATGTGTCTCTAATATGGTCATACATTTGGCAGGAGGTTAGGAAGTGCAGCTCAGTTTCCACCTCATTTTGTGGGCAGTGTGCACATAGCCTGTCTTCTCTTGAGAGCCAGGTCTGCCTACGGCAGCCTTTCTCAATAGCAAGGCTATGCTCACTGATTCTGTACATAGTCAAAGCTTTCCTTAAGTTTCGGTCAGTCACAGTGGTCTGGTATTCTGCCACTGTGTACTCTCTGTTTTTTTTTATTCTTTCCAATGTGTCAAGTATTTAGTAAAAATGGCGCCGGAGAAGAAGGCAGACATTTTACGTGTCCCCAACCGATTGTGTTTTTCTGTTCGTTTTTTGCGTTGTTTGTAACTAATTTTTTGACTCATTTTGTACATAATGTTGACGCTACCGTCTCTTATGACCGAAAATAACTTCTGGACATCAGGACTGTGATTACTCACCACGGACTGGCAGAATCCTTTTTTCCTTTAACGATTCTGACGAGCCCGAGGAGAACGATATACTGCTTTCTCAGGAACAGGCCCAGATCCCCATTATTTGCGTGAAGAGGAGGCGGAGGAAAAAGGGGCCGGAGGGCGGGGCTGCCTTCTGAGAATTCGTAGGCGATCGAATAAACCCACATTTCCTTCCATTCTGCTAGCAAACGTGCAATTTTTTTTTTGTGTAAATAACAGCTGGTGCATGTTATCTAAGGAAGTCGCCTGAGGTAGAGTATCTCATGATAAGCTGTAGACCACACTATCTACATACCACCACAGTCATAGGCTGGCACTAAGACAGCATTGAATGAGTTGTATTCCGCCATTAGCAATCAGGAAAACGCTCACCCAGAGGCGGCGCTCCTAGTAGCCAGGGACTTTAATGCAGGGAAACTTAAATAAGATTTACCAAATTTCTATCAGCATGTTAAATGTGCAACCAGAGGAAAAAAACTCTGGACCACCTTTACTCCACACACAGAGACGGCTACAAAGCTCTCCCTCATCCTCCATTTGGCAAATCTGACCATAATTCTATCCTCCTGATTCCTGCTTACAAGCAAAAATTAAGGCAGGAAGCACCAGTGACTAGATCAATAAAAAAGTGGTCAGATGAAGCAGATGCTAAGCTACAGGACTGTTTTGCAGCACAGACTGGAATATGTTCCGGGATTCTTCCGATGGCACTACATCAGTCATTGGCTTCATCAATAAGTGCATCGATGACGTCGTCCCCACAGTGACCGTACGTACATACCCAAACCAGAAGCCATGGATTACAGGCAACATCCGCACTGAGCTAAAGGCTAGAGCTGCCGCTTTCAAGGAGCGGGACTCTAACCCAGAAGCCTATAATAAATCCCGCTATGCACTCCGACGAACCATGAAACAGGCAAAGCATCAATACAGGACTAAGATCGAATCATACTACACCGGCTCTGATGCTCGTCGGATGTGGCAGGGCTTTGAAACCATTACAGACTACACAGGGAAGCACAGACAAGGGTTGGGGTTTTAAAAACTTTGGCGGCATGGAGTAAAGCATGGAGTAAAGATTCCTGCTGCGGCAGGGTGTTCGGTGGAAGAATGTAGCTTAGCAGCTGGCGCTATCATTGGGTATGAGAGGATAAATCAGCCTCAAGGACGAATAGCGATGTGGTGATATTCTTAGATTCCATTGAAAAGGTGAATACGATAGTTGAGAATGGTGTTGTATTGCGCGCTCGTTCTCGGGACAATAACGTACCAAATACAGAGACGTCAGTATTTCCTCTTATGAATCCGGCGAAGAAAGTTCTACTTTCTAACGTGCCCCCATTAGTTAGAGATGAAGTGTTGGAGCGAGAGTTATCTCATCATGGTCAACTTGTATCTACAATAAAAAAGGTTATTTTTGGATGCAAGTATCCTTTCCTGAAACATGTTGTGTCTCATAAGTGCACTTGATTTTAAAGAAGGATACTGACTAACTGAATTTAGCATTCAGTTTTAAGATTGACGGATTTAATTGTGTTCTATGCTTTGACTGAATGAATTACATACTTTGGCTGTGGGAAGAGAGGGATATTTGGTATGTTATTGTACCGAGAACGAGGGTGCAGAGCCCGGAAGCAGCTCTAGCGCTGGTGCAGCTAATGCACCACCGCGAAGGGATGAACATGCTAAGGGTTCATGGGAAGGGATGAACATGCTAAGGGTTCAGGCGAAGGGATGAACATGCTAAGGGTTCAGGGGAAGGGATGAACATGCTAAGGGTTCAGGGGAAGGGATGAACATGCTAAGGGTTCAGGGGAAGGGAGAAGGTGGGCAGATGTGGTATGGAAAAGTAGGAAAGGAGAGCGGTGTGACTACAGGATAGCGAGAGTGAGTCATCTGACGCATCACAACAAAATAACGAGAGCAATGTGGTGGAAGGGAGGTATGGGATTGAGAAGGTACGTCAATTTCTGAAATTGACAAAAGGGAAGAAATATATGCAGGATTATGTAACATATGTTTTTCCTGAAAGTGATTTGTTTATTGAATCTGCAAAGGTTCTGATGTCAAAAATAACGCGGGGAGGTTTGACAAGCCCTGAAATTGCTAGACTGAAGAAAGTTGTCACGAGAGTGACAGGTGATTTAAATTCTAAAGGAAATGAAAGAGTTCAGTCGCAGCCTTAAATCTGTAAAGTGATGTGTTTTCTGTCTCTTACTCTGTATTTTGTTTTTTTTGTAATATTGAAAATTATGTTGTGGCAACAGGAGTGGGGGGGACAGAGGTGTGTAGTTCTCAAAAGGGTTTTTGCCTTTGTCATATAAGGTTGAAGAGGTAGTTGAAGGGAGGGTATTAAAAGATAGAGCGAGGTATGAAAACATCACTATGTGTTTAATACATGTACAGTATATGCCCCAGTGGTGGCAGTTGAGAGGGTATGTTTTTTAGAGACATTATCAAATACCATTTTGAAATGTAACACTGAGGCTTATTTATTTATTGCTGGGGATTTTAACTGCACAGTCAGTGATTTAGATAGAAACCACAAACAACCTCATATAGCCTCAAGGACCTTTTTAAAACGCATTATTGTAACACATGAACTGTGTAATATTTGGTGGAGCCAACATTGAGGCACGAGACAGTACACATTGGCCCATGTGAGAGAGAACACCATCTCTCTGGCCAGGTTAGATAGGTTTTATTGTTTTGAGCATCAATCTCAGGTCTGTAAGTCAAGTGTGATAACCCCAGTGGGATTTTCTGACCATTGTTAATAACAGAGGTGGTGTTCATTAATGCTGAAAAACACAAAAGCGCATACTGGCATTTTATAACTTTATTGAGTGATGCTCACTTCAGGAAATGTTTTAGTTTTTTTCTTGGAGAGGTTGAGGTCTCAAAAGGCCAGTTTTGTATCCCTTCAACAGTAGTGCGATTTAGGGAAAATCCAGATTCAACAATTCTGTACACAATGAATGTCACCAGAGACATCACCAGATCAATAAACAGCCTAGAACCTGAAATAGTGGAACTCCTAACGTTAGTTCAGACCACAGGAGAGTGAGGCCATATTCAGGCCCTCAAGAGACCTGCTGGCTATCAGAGCACAAGGGGCATTGGTGAGAAGTAAGTTTCAGGGAATCTCTGAAATGGATGCCTCATCCAAATTTTTATTTGGTTTAGAGAAAAAGAATGGACAAAGAAGAATTATTCATTGCCTCAAATCAGCTTTTGGACAAGAGCTCACTAGCCCAAGTGAAATTAGAAAGAGGGCAGTATTGTTCTATGCTGAGCTCTACAAGTGTGAGTACAAATAGCGACTTTGGAGGCTTTTCGTTTCAGCTCTGGTTTTATTGCCATGATCAGGGTGATATATGGTGACATTGAAAGTGTACTGAAAGTTAACGATGGCTTGAGTGCTCCCTTTAAAGTGTGTAGAGGTATTAGGCAGGGGTGTTCTTTGTCAGAAATGTTATATGCCATCGCTATAGAGCCACTACTAAATAGCATTAGAAGTCGCATTGAAGGGGTGTACCTTTCAGAGGATATTCCTCCTATTCGTCTCTCAGCCTTACAGGGAGGTTTTAAGTATCTTGGAGTGTACCTAGGGGATGAAAAGTATTGGAATGGGGTGCTTGATATGGTGGAAGGGAGGATGAGGAGATGGCGTTGGTTGTTATCTCGTATGTCGTACAGGGGGCGCACTATTATTGTTAACAATGTGGTTGCCTCTGCACTGTGGCAACGGTTGTCATGTTTCGAGCCACCGTCTGGCCTTCTAGCCAAAATACATGCGATTATTGTACATTTATTTGGGGATAAATATCATTGGGTTCCACAAAGGTTTTGGTATTTGTCAAAAGAGGAGGGGGGACAAGGTCTTGTACATCTTGCTAGTAGAGCTGCTGCTTTCCGGTTTCAGTTTATTCAAAGGTTGCTTATGGACCGGAAAATGTGGTTTGGAGAGGGGTGGCTGGTCTTGTATTACAGCAGGTCGGGGGATTAGGTTTAAAGAAGGCTTCATTTTTGGTTGATAGTAGACAGATTTCTAGGGAGGGAGAACCTCTGTTTTACAGAGGCCTTCTTAGGGTTTGGAGCATAATGAAGGTGTCCAGACACACTCCAGCAGAGTCAGTGCAGTGGCTGCTGGAGGATCCTCTGGTGTATGGGGTTAGACAGGATTGTCCTCTGATCTGGTTTTGACCTTTTTGCCTGTCCACGACCATTCTCTTGCCTACCCCTTTAATTAATAAACATTGTAAGTCTCCAACCATCTGCCTCCTGTGTCTGCATCTGGGTCTCACCTTGTGCCTTGAGAGATGTACATTTTTTCTGAGTAGGAAACATAAAATAGATACTGGATATGGGCAGGACATAAAATGTGTTTTAAAGGATTAGTCAAAGCCAGAATAAAATTGATTTTGAGTTCTTCTCGGCTGTAAAAGATCGCCCATTGTTGAGGAGATGTCACGTCCTGGCCATAGATAGCCCTCTGTGTTTATTGGGTTTTTCTATGTTATAATTTCTATGTTTTGGTTTTGTATGGTTCCCAATTAGATGCAGCTGATTGTCGTTACCTCTAATTGGGGATCATACTTAAGTTGTTCTTTTTCCCACCTGTGTTTGTGGGTTATTGTTTGTTTGTTGTTAGTGCCTGTGTGCGCTACACATATAGTTCCGATCAGTTATTTCTTTATTGTTTTTTGAAGTTTCACTTGGAATAAAGATGCGCCTTGGTCCGTTTTTCCTGACGACAGAATAACCCACCACCAAAGGACCAAGCAGCGTGCGCAGGTGAAGGAGAGTTGGACCTGGGAAGAGATTCTGGGGGGTTGCGAGACCCTTCCGTGGCGGGAGTCGCCGAGGAGTGAAGAGGAACAGCGACGACGCCGGGGTCCACGGCAAAGGAGAGCCCAAGGAAAATCTCAAGATTTTTTTTTGGGGGGGGGCACATGGGGTGAATGGCCCGAGGCGAGAGCCCGAGCCTGAATGGAGGAATATAGAGGAGTATAGGGAAGGATACAGGAGAGAGGTGTTGGCAAGGAATGAGCTGCAGCGCAGGCGCCTAGAGGAGCATCTGTCCAACCTGGTACGTCCTACGCCAGCTCTCCGCACTCGCCCTGAAGTGCGTGTCATCAGTCCGGTGAAACCTGCGCCGGCTCCACGCAGCAGGCTTCCAGTGCGCCTTCCCAGCCAGGTACGTCCTGTGCCAGCTCTCCACACTCACCTTGAAGTGCGTGTCATCAGTCCGGTGAAACCTGTGCCGGCTCCACGCAGCAGGCTTCCAGCGCACCTTGGGGGGGGGGGGGGGGGGGG
>QNTS01002169.1:93912-112422 GCA_003317085.1 Hucho hucho | reverse complement strand
TTGGGTGAGAACCTCCTTCCCTCAGCCAGGGCATTGAAAATGGGTCGTGGATGGGTATTCCAGCATGACAATGACCCAAAACACACGGCCAAGGCAACAAAGGAGTGGCTCAAGAAGAAGCACATTAAGGTCCTGGAGTGGCCTAGCCAGTCTCCAGACTTTAATCCCATAGAAAATCTGTGGAGGGAGCTGAAGGTTCGAGTTGCCAAACGTCAGCCTCGAAACCTTAATGACTTGGAGAAGATCTGCAAAGAGGAGTGGGACAAAATCCCTCCTGAGATGTGTGCAAACCTGGTGGCCAACTACAAGAAACGTCTGACCTCTGTGATTGCCAACAAGGGTTTTGCCACCAAGTACTAAGTCATGTTTTGCAGAGGGGTCAAATACTTATTTCCCTCATTAAAATGCAAATCTATTTATAACCTTTTTCACATGTCTTTTTCTGGATGTTTTTGTTGTTATTCTGTCTCTCACTGTTCAAATAAACCTACCACTAAAATTATAGACTGATCATTTCTTTGTCAGTGGGCAAACGTATGAAATCAGCAGGGGATCAAATACTTTTTTCCCCTCACTGTATATATATGCTTTTTTATTTCATTTAACACATTTTTATTTAGGAATGACACATTTGTTGTTTAATTTCAGAAAAGGCACAGTGTGCCATTATTTGTGTTAATAATTAAGTATAAAATAAAGGTTTTATAAAAACTCAAACTCTCTCCCTCTCTATACACTAGATGACCAAAAGTATGTGGTCAACTGCTTGTCGAACATCTCATTCCAAAATCATGGGCATTAACATGGAGTTGAAGTTGGTCCCCCATTTGCTACTAAAAAATCCTCCACTCTTCTGGGAAGGCTTTCCACTAGATGTTGGAACATTGCTGCGAGGCCTTGCTTCCATTCAGCCACAAGAGCATTAGTGAAGTCGAGAACTGATGTTGGGCAATGAGGCCTGGCTCACAGTCGTCGTTCCAACTCATCCCAAAGGTATTCGATGGGGTTGTGTAGGCCAATCAAGTTCTTCCATGCCAATCTCGACAAACCATTTCTGTATGGACCTCATTTTGTGCACAGGGGCATTGTTATGCTGAAACAGGAAAGGGCCTTCCCCAAACTGTTGCCACAAAGTTGGAAGCACAGAATTGTCTAGAATGTAATTGTATGCTGTAGCGTTAAGATTTCCCTTCACTGGAACTAAGGGACCTAGCCCGAACCATGAAAAATAGTCCCAGACCATTATTCCTCCTCCACCAAACATTACAGTCGGCACTATGCATTGGGGCAGGTAGCATGGCATCTGCCAAACCATGATTTGTCCATCGGGCTGCCAGATGGTGAAGCGTGATTCATCCCTCCTCTGCTCCAGAGTCCAATGACGGCGAGCTTTACACCACTCCAGCTGACGCTTGGCATTCTGCATGTTGATCTTACATTCTCGAGCACTTAGCAGTCCTGTTCTGTGAGCTTGTGTGGCGGCTGTGCCATTGTTGCTACTAGACGTTTCTACTTCACAATAATAGACCTAGCAGGGCAGAAATTTGACGCACTGACTCGTTGGAAAGGTGACATCCTATGACAGTGCCACGTTGGAAGTCACTGAGCTCTTCAGTAAAGACATTCTATTGCCAATGTTTGTCTATGGAGATTGCATGGCTGTGTGCATGAACTAGCCAAATCCACTAATGTGAAGGGGTGTCAATATACTTTTGTATATATAGTACATCTCATTCTCTCTCGCTCCTCTCCTCCTCCCATCCTCTGACTCTCCCTAACCCAAATCTCTCTCTCAGAACTGGGTCATGCTGTGGTCCCACTGTACCTGGGGAGAGTTGCATTTTGGGTAGAGGGGGAGGGGGAAGCACAAAGACGAGCCGTTTCTGAATAAACCGATCATCTGACTGTACACAGGAGAGCCAAACACACACTGAGAATATATGTTTGCATAATCCCTCTCTCTCTTTCTCTCTCTCTATATATATATATATATCTCTCTCTCTCTCTCCCTTTCTCTCTCTCTCTTTCTTTCCCTCTTTCTTTCGTCTTCCTCTCTCTCTCTCAACATATATTATCCGTCTTACCTGCACATAATCTCGTGAGTCAGTAGAACCCGACACATCTCAGGGTTCTTATCCTGTCCCTCATAGATGATCGCCTGGAGAGAGAGAGAGAGAGAGAGAGAGAGAGAGAGAGGGAGACGGAGACAGAGAGGGAAAGAGAGAGATAGAGAGGGAGATGGAGAGGGAGAGAGAGGGGGTGGGGGGAGGGAGGGAGATGTTTGTTAGTAAAACAGTTTGCCTCATGGTGATTCTTCTTTACAACTTCACACAAGATGGTTTTCATGTGGTAGCATGAGATATGCAGTGAGGGAAAAAAGTATTTGATCCCCTGCTGATTTTGTACATGTTCCCACTGACAAAGAAATGATCAGTCTATAATTTTAATGGCAGGTTTATTTGAACAGTGAGAGACAGAATAACAACAAAAAAATCCAGAAAAACGCATGTGAAAAATGTTATAAATGGAATTGCATTTTAATGAGGGAAATAAGCATTTGACCCCCTCTCAATCAGAAAGATTTCTGGCTCCCAGGTGTCTTTTATACAGGTAACAAACTGAGATTAGGAGCACACTCTTAAAGGGAGTGCTCCTAATCTCAGTTTGTTACCTGTATAAAAGACACCTGTCCACAGAAGCAATCAATCAATCAGATTTCAAACTCTCCAACATGGCCAAGACCAAAGAGCTCTCCAAGGATGTCAGGGACAAGATTGTAGACCTACACAAGGCTGGAATGGGCTACAAGACCATCGCCAAGCATTTTGGTGAGAAGGTGACAAAGGTTGGTGCGATTATTCACAAATGGAAGAAACACAAAAGAACTGTCAATCTCCCTCGGCCTGGGGCTCCATGCAAGATCTCACCTCGTGGAGTTGCAATGATCATGAGAACGGTGAGGAATCAGCCCAGAACTACACGGGAGGATCTTGTCAATGATCTCAAGGCAGCTGGGACCATAGTCACCAAAAAAACAATTGGTAACACACTACGCCGTGAAAGACTGAAATCCTGCAGCGCCCACAAGGTCCCCNCCCCTGCTCAAGAAAGCACATATACATGCCCGTCTGAAGTTTGCCAATGAACATCTGAATGATTCAGAGGACAACTGGGTGAAAGTGTTGTGGTCAGATGAGACCAAAATGGAGCTCTTTGGCATCAACTCAACTCGCCGTGTTTGGAGGAGGAGGAATGCTGCCTATGACCCCAAGAACACCATGCCCACCGTCAAACATGGAGATGGAAACATTATGCTTTGGGGGTGTTTTTCTGCTAAGGGGACAGTACAACTTCACCGCATCAAAGGGACGATGCACGGGGCCATGTACCGTCAAATCTTGGGTGAGAACCTCCTTCCCTCAGCCAGGGCATTGAAAATGGGTCGTGGATGGGTATTCCAGCATGACAATGACCCAAAAGACATGGCCAAGGCAACAAAGGAGTGGCTCAAGAAGAAGCACATTAAGGTCCTGGAGTGGCCTAGCCAGTCTCCAGACCTTAATCCCATAGAAAATCTGTGGAGGGAGCTGAAGGTTCGAGTTGCCAAATGTCAGCCTCGAAACCTTGGAGACTTGGAGAAGATCTGCAAAGAGGAGTGGGACAAAATCCCTCCTGAGATGTGTGCTAACCTGGTGGCCAACTGCAAGAAACGTCTGACCTCTGTGATTGCCAACAAGGGTTTTGCCACCAAGTGATTGAGAGGGGGTCAAATACTTATTTCCCTCATTAAAATGCAATTCCATTTATAACATTTTTCACATGCGTTTTTCTGGACTTTTTTGTTGTTATTCTGTCTCTCACTGTTCAAATAAACCTGCCATTAAAATTATAGACTCATCATTTCTTTGTCAGTGAGAAAACGTACAAAATCAGCAGGGGATCAAATACATTTTTCCCTCACTGTATAAGGTGTGTGAGCAGTTGGTTTGCCAGTATAATGCACCATCTGGCCCTTCCAGCACCTCATCCAACATCCACAGTCCAGTTTCACCTCTCGCCAACCACACTGCATGCTCTCAGACCTGTGAGTCACTTACAAACACACACACACACACTATCGCATTTCATGAAAGAGATGGTACCTGTTTGGTCATGGAATCGATGAGGCGCACATAAAAGTCCTGTTCTGTCCTTATACCTACAGACAGAGAGTGAGATATACTGTAAAGAGACAGAGATATACAGTAAAGAGAGAGATACACAGTAGAGAGAGATACAGTAAAGAGAGAGATATACAGTAAAGATAAAGATATACAGTAAAGAGAGAGAAATACAGTAAAGAGAGAAATATATACAGTAAAGAGAGAGAGATACAGTAAAGAGAGAGATACACAGTACAGAGAGATATATACAGTAAAGAGAGAGATATACAGTAAAGAGAGAGAGATATGTACAGTAGAGAGATATACCGTAAAGAGAAAGATATACCGTAAAGAGAGATGTTAGAGATATACATCGAGAGACAAAGATAGTTAGCCTATACACTGAGTATACCAAACATTAGGAAAATCCTTCATTATCCTGTCTCCTCCCCTTCATCTACACTGATTGAAGTGGATTTAACAAGTGGCATCAATAAGGGATAATAGCTTTCCTCTGGATTGACCTGGTCAGTCTATGTCATGGAAAGATCAGGTGTCCTGAATATTTTGTACTCACTGTATGTACTGTATGTATGTATGCTGTTAGTGTTTGCGATTGTGCGCAGAAACATAGACCTAATGGTAATTTCAGTTTTTGATTAAATTCAAATGCAATATTCTGTATTGGTTCATGTTAAAACAGGTAGAAGGCCATTGTTTGTAGAGCCACATACATAAGGTCCAACTATACATGACATAGGCTATTGAATAAACTATTTGTAAAAAGTATATATTCAAGAATTATAATATGAATAGGCTAATACTAATACTTACATTAACTTAATAATTTGTATAATAATAACAATCAGTGTTATTTTCATTATCAATAAAACATTTACTGTCATTTTTTAAAATCCCATATATTTTATTCAAATTAATTGTGTTTGTGTGTGTGTGTGTGTGCTGACCGTACCATTGCTGTATAGGAGCTGTAGCCTGTACTGTATCCCATTGTTGGTCTTTTCCCCTGGCGTTTCCTGCCAACACACACACACACTCAGTCAAGTCACGGAGAGCAAAACCCACTACACACACAGATTTACAAAAGGCCAAAATATTATCTTTAAATGGACCAAATATATATTTCAATATCAATATCAGAAACTATATAATAACTTTAAAAAACGATATGTCAATAATTTTCAAAAAACGTCCCATGATAAATAGAACTGATGGGAATGACTTCAGTGCCTTAGTGCCATATAAAAGTGAAATGACTATTGGTAGGCTACAGAACTCTGGCTTATAATACTATACTAATACATTATATTTGTTTTTATCCAAATACATTCGATTTTAATACTGCAAGAATAGCCTACTAGAAGAAAATATAATGTCTAAAGAGTTGACTGGTGACACTTGCAAACTTGCATAAATAATTCAAAACGTTTAGTGCTGTAATATTGTCAATAGTTATAAATTATGCTACAATTTCGCTTAAAACGATGGAATATGAGCACATGATCGAAGCGCCCAGGGATTTGAATAATAAATAATACATAAAGTATCGAATATAACAGCTTGGACAGCGGAATCCTTCCATGTGGTCCAAACTAATATAAGAAAAACTCTAATCCATATATATACAAATTATTGTAAGACAACATTTGTATTGTTAATTGTAGTAGTAAATTAAGCAATATATTAATAAGCCTCGTGTATGTAAATAAACTGCTGCAGATGTCAAATCAATGTATAATGTTTTGGGAAATCTCACCTTTTCCTTTTCTACAAATCCA
Source organism: Hucho hucho (assembly GCA_003317085.1). Lineage (NCBI taxonomy): Eukaryota > Metazoa > Chordata > Actinopteri > Salmoniformes > Salmonidae > Hucho > Hucho hucho. The sequence goes on along the minus strand of QNTS01002169.1, from coordinate 106,481 downwards.
ACGAAGCTGGTTCTCTCTATCTCCACCGGCTGCCCTTGTCTGTCATACAGAGCCAGCACAAAGTGGAAGAAGTTGGACTTGCGGAGGTTGGAGGGCGGTTGCTTCTCGAAATGTGCCCGGGCCAGAGCCACGCCGCTGCGGATACAAGTAGCACCAAGCACCATTAGCACAACTTTCACATGGATGCCACTGAATTCGTTCACATATTACAAATTATTTAAAAAAATTGAAGTAAAAGAGTAAAACGCTAAAGTTCTGGTCCCCGAAACTGTCAATATATCTTGATTTTACCAATTTTGAAAATAAATTCAGACGGAAATGTCATATTTCCACCGGGTAATTTGCAAATGTCTGAAAACAGTTATGGGTCAAAAAAATATATTTACAAATTGTCAAAGTATAGCCTTAGCCTATATGAATAGTTTGGATTTGGTCGCTAACGTTACATGGATAGCCTATGCTAGATGGAGAACATTTTTGTCGACTGTAATAGTCAACCAGTCTCAAAAATAGTGGTTGTATTATTGTTTTACTGCGTTATAATTATTGACGTTTCATTATAAATAACCCAGTGCTAATAACTAGGCTGTACAACTAGGCCTGTGTCTGACATGTTTAAATCATTTGGATACAGTGTTTATTTTGATTGATTTAATAGGCTACTAGCTAATAGGCTACAGAAAACAGAAATATAAACATTATGTAGGCTATGGTATAGCCTAGCTTCAATCACAGACATAAAGCCTGCATGCAAAAGCTATAATCAAATATCCCAAGTCAATATTAGGCTATATGCCTAGAAAAGGAAACCAGCAGTCCATTGGGAGCGCAATGCTGTCCCTAAACACATGTGGTCCGTCTCAGATAACGGGGCTGGGGTAGAGATCCATCTCCTCTCCATTCGCCGGGGCCACTGCTGACCGGTTAGCCACGTCGGGCTTACCTCTGGGCGGCTGTGTTGACGTCCAGCAGCCCGGCGCCCTGCATCCAGCTCCGCACCGCGTTCATCCCGGCCACCATGGGCTCTTCTTTCATAATACTCCCGCTCCTCTGGATGTTCTCCTGGATCCCAAACATCAAAACTCACCTCCCGTCACTCACTATTTCCCTCTCGCTCCCTCTCTCTCTTGTTTCCTTTTCCTTCCTTCCCCGTGGCTTTTGATCACACAGACGGCGATAGAGCTGGTTAGGCGTAATGTTTATCACTTCTTTTTTAGTTTTCTCTCAGAAACGAGAGAGAGAGAGAAATATGAACGATATGAGGGTCTGCTCGTGGACGGGGAAAATGAGCTGTCAACATCCAGGTGTTAGTGACCTGTGCGTCAACAACTCTTGTGAAGAATAGTCCTCCTGGACCATCAGGTGAAAGTGAGGAGGGGGAGCCAAGAGGATGAGAGGCGCAGGGAGTCTTCTGGTTCAAGGAGCGCTCCCAGAAATCATTCAACGTCACTTCAAGAAAGAGCCAATATTTTAGAGAAGACAAACAGGCATCAACCAATCAAACAAGTTTTCTTTCTTCCTCTAGCCTACTGATGTTTATTTTTTTTTTCAGAAATCTCTCTCAGTTCTCAGATAAACGGAGCGCACGAGGAGACGGAAGCAAGGAAGTCCCGCAGAAGAGGCAGAAACCACCAGGCGATATATCCGTTGTTGCTCCTGGCCTTTCGGGAGTGGTTTGCGGTATATCGGTATTTTCTTGTCAACGGAATCACTTCTGAATGTTTCCGGCAAACCGAATACCAGTGAACTCAGCTCGAAGGGAAGCGGGCGTGTCTGGTGAAGTGGAGGGTAACGCCCCCAAACACATTGCGTGCAGGGTAGTTGATCATCATCTATCGATGGTCCTCAACTCAGCCATGTTGCATCCCCAGCCTAATACGCACACACAGTCCCGCCCCAACCACTTAACCAGAGTGTGTGGGTGCGTGATCAATGGGCATGCCTTGTGATTTGACGTCTCTCTCTCTCTCTCTCTCTCTCTCTCTCTCAGACACACACACACACACTTGTTTAATGCAATACTGCCATCTACTGTCTCATTCCCAACCAGAGATGATCGCTACCTCTACTTTGTCTATAGACAGATAATCTACTCCTCTCACCATAGCCGGGAAGTTGGGGTGCTGCAGCACCCCCTGATAAATGGAAATACTTTGGCCAAAATTAGGCAAAAAAAACCTACCTTTTCTCTTAAAACATTTTACTTCTGTCACCCAGTAGGGCGTCCAACCACGCGGCCAGAGCGTCAATAAATGAGGGATATTGGCGAAATGAGCCACATTTATTCCTTGTGTTTCGATGTGTAGGATATGCAAAACTGTATAGCCTATTGGTCTATTGGTTTTTACTTTACTAAAACAACAATTGTCCACCTCACGTCTCAGCTGTCAAGAGAGTTAAGCACTAAATGCAATAAGCCTGTAGGCTTAGGCGTCCACTGTATGATAGAAATATCAAACAAATAAATATATAAACGAAGAGAAGATTAGCTTAGGCCTAGGCTCAGAGTGAGCGCGAGATAGAGATATGCCTGCGGCATGCTATGACACCAACATGCATTTATTTATGTCAGATGGCTACTGCGTCTGCTATACAGATATAGGGGACAGAAGGAGACTAATTCGTTATTTTTTCGATCAGAGTATTTTTTTATAAAGATAAGCATTATATTGTTAGATTATAGGAGTAACTCTGGTAGGCCTAAAACATTCTTCCTCACCTCAAATGACTGTAAGAGTCAGTGGGAGCGCTGCCTTCATATCACAGGCCAGCGGTATAATAGGCTAATAGCCACACCACACCAAACCTTCACAACATGTTCTAAACTTTATTAGGGTAATATCAAAGTAAGTCAAGCCATTGTTCATAGCATTTTATTATATAGCGGCAAACACACCAACACAGTTGTATGAAACAATGAAAATTAAACAAAACACTTGCAAACTGGTTTACACCTTCACAGAAGTTTTGAACAGGCTGTATTGCAGCAATTACCAAGAAAAGCTAATGCCTACCATTCCAAACAAATGACAGCAATAGCCTAATGACATTTATTTGACTAAAGGCCTACTTACAACCTATCTTAAACTAAATATGGAGCACACAATTAAAGGCCGATCAAACTTAATTTAGCCAACAAAAATGTCTCAACAGAATGAAACGAAACAAATTTAGCATTTTTAAAGAATTGGTTTAGATTAATAAATAGGCCTACAATACTAATAATGATATACAATAATTATAAAACAAATGATTATAAATACGAAAAAAGAATTAAAAAAATAAATAAATAAGATGCATCCTGTCTGAATAGTAAGTTGCACAGAAGCATTTTGCAAATTTTTGCTATTAAAAAATATTCTTCTAATGTCTTCTATCATATAAATGACGGAGAATTGCATGAAATGCATTTATAAAAGGCACATTTTCTTCCCCAGACCCTGCTAAAAAAACTGCATGCGTGGAAATGGTATAAACGTGTCTGCGCAACTGTATGCAACAAGGCAAAAGCGAATATTGATACATGCAATGCTTTATTATAAATTGGCTTTAAAAAAAAAAAAAATTGCTAAAGTGAAAAAAAAATTTGAGCAACAAATTCTCTTGTAGCCCAACCCCATTCAGCCCAATCCCATTCAGCCCATCCCATTCAGCCCAATGTTCCAAGCCCAAAGGAGGGAGCCACATGAGCCTGTCAGGGGACTACATTACCCAATAGTCTTTCCTGGCAGTTGCTGAAGATCGTGTTTGAGTGTAACGTTGGTTATGTTGGTCTTGCGATGACTATCACCTGTCTCCGTGACACTTGGAGCAATGTGGAATACAGAGTATGTCATTTACATGACTATCCATTCTATGTGTCACTAAGGCTGCGTTTACTCAAGCAGCCCAAATTTGGTCTTATGCCCTATTATTAGCAAAAGAGCTGATCTGCATTAGGCTGCCTGTGTAAATGCAGCCATATAATGAAAATGACTCGATGTGACAATTGACGTTTTACACATATCCTGTGGCTCCCCTGGAGAAGTGATGAATGGTTGGTATGACCTCACAGAGGGGGTGGAGTTTGGAGCCAGAGTAACAGCCCATTGTGACAAAGGGTCAGTAGTACACACTCACAAGACAGGGCCTTCTCTCCAGTAAATGTACTAGTAGAGTTGTCCTACACTCACAGAACAGGACCTTCTCTCCAGTAGATTTACTAATAGAGTTGTCCTACATTCACAGGACCTTCTCTCCACTAGATTTGTTGCATCATATTATAGCACAGCTAAAGGTCTTACATACAACCCCAATGAACCCTTATTATGAAAAAAAAGACTTGTTTTCAGACATTACATTGTGGGCTCCAAAGTACGGAATTGCATGGCATGGCAGAGTCGCTATCTGTGAAGGTCAGTGACTGATGTGAGAGGGCACGCACGCACACATGCGCACGAGCACACACACACACACACACACACACACACACACACACACACACACACGGTTGTCCTTCAGCACACTTGTTTGATGTTTGATTTTTGCCCAACTCTGCCTGGCTCTTCAAGCCGCCAATGCAGGCATGCGGACTGGGTAAAGCACACTGTAGCTGAAGTCCCTTGGGCTGCTATATTTACAGTTGAAGTCTGAAGTTTACATACACCTTAGCCAAATACATTTAAACTCAGTTTTTCCACAATTACTGACATTTAATCCTGGTAAAAAATCCCTGTCTTAGGTCAGTTAGGATCACCACTTTATTTTAAGAATGTGAAATGTCAGAATAATAGTAGAGAGCATGATTTATTTCAGCTTTTATTTCTTTCATCATATTCCCAGTGGATCAGACGTTTACATACACTCAATTAGTAATTGGTAGCATTGCCTTTAAATTGTATAACTTGGGTCAAACGTTTCGGGTAGCCTTCCACAAGCTTCCCACAATAAGTTTTGGGGAATTTTGGTCCATTCCTCCTGACAGATCTAGTGTAACTGAGTCAGGTTTGTATGCCTCCTTGCTCGCACACGCTTTTCAAGTTCTGCCCACAAATTTTCTATGGGATTGACGTCAGGGCTTTGTGATACCTTGACTTTGTTGTCCTTAAGCCATTTTGCCACAACTTTGGAAGTATGCTTGGGGTCATTGTCCATTTGGAAGACCCATTTGCGACCAAGCTTTAACTTCCTGACTGACGTCTTGAGATGTTGCTTCAATATATCCACTTATTTTTCCTTCCTCATGATGCCATCTATTTTTTTAAGTGCACCAGTCCCTCCTGTTGCAAAACACCCCCACAACATGATGCTGCCACCCCCGTGCTTCATGGTTGGCATGGTGTTCTTAAGCTTGCAAGCCTCCCCCTTTTTCCTCCAAACATAATGATGGTAATTATGGCCAAACAGTTCTATTTTTTGTTTTATCAGACCAGAGGATATTTCTCCAAAAAGTATGATCTTTGTCCCCATGTGCAGTTGCAAACCGTGGCTGCTTCCTTGCTGAGCGGCCTTTCAGGTTATGTCGATATACAGTTGAAGTCGGAAGTTTACATACACTTAGGTTGGAGTCATTAAAACTTGTTTTTCAACCACTCCAAAAATGTATTGTTAACAAACTATAGTTTTGGCAAGTCGTTTAGGACATCTACTTTGTGCATGACACAAGTAATTTTTCCAACAATTGTTTATTTCACTTATAATTCACTGTATCACAATTCCAGTGGGTCAGAAGTTTACATACACTAAGTTGACTGTGCCTTTAAGCAGCTTGGAATATTCCAGAAAATTATGTCATGGCTTTAGAAGCTTCTGATAGACTAAGCTGTTTAAAGGCACAGTCAACTTAGTGTATGTAAACTACTGACCCACTGGAATTGTGATACAGTGAATTATAAGTGAAATAATCTGTCAGTAAACAATTGTTGGAAAAATTACTTGTGTCATGCACAAAGTAGATGTCCTAACCGACTTGCCATAACTATAGTTTGTTAACAAGAAATGGTGGTTGAAAAACAAGTTTTAATGACTCCAACCTAAGTGTATGTAAACTTCCGACTTCAACTGTATGTCCTCCAGCAGCAACACCATCTCCAAGCATCCAGAAATAGAGTTGTCTATGAACAGTTGGACGATTGATGATCCAACTTGCTCGATATTGTGGATTCAACTCTTAAGTACCTGTTTGATTTAGACCCATGAAACCAAGATCACGTCACCTTACTTAACATGTCATTTCACATCCACATGAGGGCGTTTCCACCGTGTGTGTGTCTGTGTCTGTTTGTGTGTGTGAGAAAGAGACCGTCTCGCTATTATCTGTTTACACCAAACATATTGGATCCTTATTTTAATAACTTTGTATGAAATCACGCTGTTTTAATTCATCGTTATCTGAATGGTTGTAACATCAGTTATTTGTTCAACGGACAGATGTTCTATCAATCAACAGGTCGTGTTGACGATATTATCTGGGTAATTGAATAGAAGAGTTGTAAAAATATGCCTGCTGTCTAAACAGACAAACAGTATGTTTACAATAGTCTGAAACCTGTGTAGCAATATGTTCACCAAGTAAATTAGAACATTACTAGCTAACAGAAGGCTATAGGTCTACATGCTTCCATCCATGGATGTCCTAGCCTACTTTATTGTCTTCAAAATGTTGTGAAAATGGCCCATTTGTTGGGCACTTCCAGAATAAAATATACATTTCACATCACGACATGTGGCCAGAGTACAGGGGGATCGGAGAAGTTCATGATCGTGCAAATCTCTAGTCTCTCTCTCACTCTTTGTTGCTCCCAGCCTATAGACAGAAACTAAAACAGGAAATGCGGACCACAAAAAGAAAACCAGCCCCGTCGCGGACCACGATGTCTTGCTCCCAGACAAACTAAACAACTTCTTTGCCCGCTTTAAGGACAATACAGTGCCACCGACACAGCCCGCTACCAAAACCTGCGGGCTCTCTTTAACGCAGCCTCGTGAGTAAAACGTTTCAATGTGTTAACCCTTGCAAGGCTGCCGGCCCAGATGGCATCCCTGGCTGCGTCCTCAGAGCATGCGCAAACCAGCTGGCTGGTGTGTTTACCGACATATTCAATCAATCCTTATCCCAGTCTGCTGTTCCCACATGCTTCAAGAGGGCCACCATTGTTCCTGTTCCCAAGAAAGCTAAGGTAACTGAGCTAAATGACTATCACCCCGTAACACTCACTTCCGTCATCATGAAGTGCTTTGAGAGACTAGTGAAGGATCATATCACCTCCATCTTACCTGTTACAGATACAGGTATCCTGTGTGTGTATTTGTTTTCTTTCCTTCTGCCCTAGTCACAGGTGTCACTCATCAGCAGTCATCAATACTCAATCAGTCCCAATCAGAAGACACACCTGCTCCTTTTCCCTTACCCAATCACATCCCCTTTCCCTTGGTTTAAAACCCAAGTCAGTTGTCTTTCTCTTTCTCTCTTGTTTAGTAGCTGGCTTGTTTTGTAGCTCTCTACACCTCTCTATCTCTGTTTGGATTTGCAGAAACCCAGTAGCTGTTAATTTGTTTGTGCTCTCTATCTCTCTTGTTTTTGCGCCTAGAGCTCACATTAGCTGCTGTCATGTATGTATTGCTGTGTTGTAGTGTTTGCTTGTTTGTTGGTGGTAAAAGGGGATAACCAGACAAGTCGCCCATGGGCATACATTACTCGTAGGCAACCCTTTGTCTAAATACATTAGTTAGAACTGGGCGGACCACCCACTGTATTTAATTGGTTAGTTAGCTAGCCGTTCGTGACGCAGGTAGATTATTTGAATATTTATTATTTCTTTCCTTGGGTCCAGCTCAGCCCCTTTTCCCCACACCCCATTACCTTGTGTTTAGAAATAAACCATTAGTGTTTGACGGTAGATTAAAGTTGTCTGTGTTTTATTTTTGTTCTCACTAGGTCCACAATAGGTCCCAATAGGTCCCAATATGTCCACAGATGACGCAATCACAATTACGCTGCACACTGCCCTAACCCATCTGGACAAGAGGAATACCTATGTAAGAATGCTGTTCATCGACTAGAGCTCAGCATTTAACGCCATAGTACCCTCAAACTCGTCATTAAGCTTGAGACCCTAGGTCTCGACCCCGCCCTGTGTAACTGGGTCCTGGACTTCCCAACGGACTGCCCCAAGGTGGTGAGGGTAGGAAACAACATCTCCACCCTGCTAATCCTCAACACTGGGGCCCCACAAGGGTGCGTTCTCAGCCCTCTCCTGTACTCCCTGTTCACCCATGACTGCGTGGCCAAGCACGCCTCCAACTCAATCATCAAGTTGCAGACGACACTACAGTGGTAGGCTTGATTACCAACAACGACGAGACGGCATACAGGGAGGAGGTGAGGGCCCTCGGAGTGTGGTGTCAGGAAAATAACCTCTCACTCAACGTCAACAAAACAAAGGAGATGATCGTGAACTTCAGGAAACAGCAGAGGGAGCACCCCCCTATCCACATTGACGGGACAGTACTGGAGAAGGTGGAAAGTTTTAAGTTCCTCGGCGTACACATCACGGACAAACTGAAATGGTCCACCCATGGTCCACCCACACAGACAGCGTGGTGAAGAAGGCGCAACAGCTCCTCTTCAACCTCAGGAGGCTGAAGAAATTCGACTTCTCACCAAAAACACTCACAAACTTCTACAGATGCACAATCGAGAGCGTCCTGTCGGGCTGTATCACCACCTGGTACAGAAACTGCTCCGCCCACAACCGTAAGGCTCTCCAGAGGGTAGTGAGGTCAGCAACACGCATCACCTGGGGTAAACTACCTGCCCTCCAGGACACCTACACCACCCGATGTCACAGGAAGGCCAAAAAGATCATCAAGGACAATAACCACCCGAGCCACTGCCTGTTCACCCCGCTATCATCCAGAACGCGAGGTCAGTACAGGTGCATCAAAGCTGGGACCGAGAGACTGAAAAACAGCTTCTATCTCAAGGCCATCAGACTGTTAAACAGCCATCACTAACATTGAGTGGCTGCTGCCAACATACTGACTTAAATCTCTAGCCACTTTAATAATGAATAATTGGATGTTATAAATGTATCACTAGAAACTTTAGACAATTCCACTTTATATGTTTACATACCCTACATTACTCATCTCATATGTATATACCTTATTCTATACCATCTACTGCATCTTGCCTATGCCGCACAGTCATCGCTCATCCATATATTTATATGTACATACTTGTATTCATTCCTTTACACTTGTGTGTACAAGGTAGTTGTTGTGAAATTGTTTGATTACTTGTTAGATACTACTGCATGGTCGGAACTAGAAGCACAAGCATTTCACTACACTCGCATTAACATCTGCTAACCATGTGTATGTGACAAATAAAATTTGATTTGATCTAATGCAATACTGCCATCTACTGTCTCATTCGCAGCAATAGAAGATCTCTACCTCTACTTTATCTATGGACAGACGCTCTTCTCCCTCTCACCCACTAGAGGTCAGAAAAGTATTCACTTGATCTTTACTGGCACAGTGTGTGGGTTAGCTCTCAGCAAATAACGTGTGTGTGTGGGTTTGTTTGTTGTTCTCAGTTGTGTTTGTCATATTGAGTCATGGCCAGTGAGTGAAGATAAAAATATATACAATGTTTCAGTATCTCACCGTTTCAGTTTGGTTTCACTCAGGAGAAGAAGGTATTACCACACATCTATTGGAAAATAAGGTATTACCGGTATGCAGATTGCAGGGATGCATGCTTTTTTTTTAACAGTATGGCTCGTGTGCCTCACGTTTGAGGGTGAAACTATTCAAGGTAAAGTCACTTTTCCATATTTTGCCAGTCATGTTCTTACTGTGCAATGTAATGTTTATGTTTCTTTGACCAAAAGGTCGTAATTTTCAAAACATACAAATATTGAGCAACAAATTCTGTTGTCCCGTTTAGCCCAATGTTCCAAGCCCAAAGCAGGGAGCCACATGAGCCTGTCAGGAGACTACATTACCCAAGAGTCTTTCCCGGCGGGGTCGAAAGTCGTTTTCAAGTGTGACGTTGGTTATGTCGGATTTGCGATGACCATCACATGTCTCGGTGAAACCTGGACAAATGTGAAATCTACCTGCCAGAGTATGTCATTACATGAATATTCATTTTATGTGACACCAAGGCTGCGTTTACACAGGCAGCCTGAAATACCTGACCCGATTTGTCAAAAGACCATTAATAGTAAAACAGTATCTGCATGAGGCTGCCTGTTTAAACACAGCCGTAAAATGTCCATTACTGGATGTGACAATTGTCACTTTACTTTATTGTATATGAGAATATCCTAATGTGCTTTATATTTAACACATTGTCTATGACAGTGGTCACCAACCGTTCGATCGCGATCGACTGGTCAATCTCCAAGGCATTTCTAGTCGATCACCAAACATTTCTGAAAAGAACGATAAAGCCTTGTGTTCCTATTTTTTTTTATCGGTAGCTGCACTTGATTCAGCAGCCTTAGCGCCAGGGAGGCAAAGTGTTTCCATTGAAACCATTTAATGTGTCTGAAGGTGGATATCCACCTACCTGGCAGGCCCAGCGAGCCAATCGTGCACCTATAGACCAACGGCTGGCCAATCAGATAGCTCAGATCACCGTGGCTGCACAGTTTCTTCGAGCCATAGACTGTAAAAATAAGCACTAAACGCACAGCAAAATGGACACTGTGAGATGCAAAAACCTTTAAACCATTACAACAGAGAGACTCAGTGAATACAGCGAAAAGCTGCTGTTCTTATGAGTAAGTTCATGTTTAAGTTGTTGTTCAGCACTGTCAACTTTTTTAAAGCATTGCAGCTGTAATTGAGTACAGCAAAGTGTACGGATAAGCTTGCGTTGTTATTATTAGCGGCTTGTGTCTTTTTTAATATCGAGGAATATTCACTTTCTCTGTTCATCGAAGTAACATGAATTTGTGAATGAGACATAAATAATGCAGTGCGACTTGAGTTTCGCCATCAGCTGGAAGACTGTGTCCCTTTTTCTCCGCAGAGTTAGGGAGAGCGAAGATCCGGGTGAGAGGCAGTCTCACCGCTGCTACCTCCCTTCACTCAGACTGACCATCAGATACAGTCCATCCGTCCAGTAAAAAAATACATGAATAAATATGTATATATATGCAGTACCAGTCAAAAGTTTGGACACACCTACTCATTCATGTTTTTCTATATTTGTACTATTTTCTACATTGTAGAAAAATAGTGAAGGCATCACAACTATGAAATGACACATATGGAATCATGTAGTAACTAAAAACGTGTTAAACAAATCAAAATCTATTTCTTTAAAGTAGCCAACTTTGCCTTGATGACAGCTTTGCACACTTGGCATTCTCTCAACCAGCTTCATGAGGAATGCTTATCCAACTGTCTTGAAGGAATTCCCACATATGCTGAACACTTGTTGGCAAATTTTCCTTAACTCTGCGGTCAAACTCGTCCCAAACCATCTCAATTGGGTTGAGGTCAGGTGATTGTGGAGGCCAGGTCATCTGGAACAGCACTCCATCACTCTCCTTGGTCAATATGCAGTGATAATGTATTGGGCCAATAGCCTACTGCACAAACCTTATTGATAAATAACTGTTTTTAATTGGTTCATGTTGCATATGCTTACGTTTTTTAAAGTCATGTTTAAAAAGAATATGAGCTTTATATTGCATTTTGACTCAGAAAGTGATCTTGACTCAGAAAAGGTCGGTGACCACAGGTCTATGAGAATCTCCTAATGTACTTTATAATTAACACATTGACTATGAGAATATTGCAATGTACTTTACATTAAACACATAGTCTATGAGAATATCTTACTGTACTTTACATTAAATACATTGTCTATGAGAATCTTTATAATGCATGCCAATCTCTAATCATAACTACCAGATGAGCTGAGTTATGTATTTGTTGTCATTTATAATTTGATCAATCTAAACGTATGATTCTGTTATTGTGTTATCATGTCTGTCCAGGGATATCCTGTGGCTCCCCTGGAGAAGTGATTAATGGTTGGTATGACCTCACAGAGGGGGTGGAGTTTGGAGCCAGAGTAACAGCCCAGTGTGACAAAGGGTCAGTAGTACACACTCACAAGACAGGGCCTTCTCTCCAGTAGATGTACTAGTAGAGTTGTCCTACACTCACAGGACCTTCTCTCCAGTAGATTTACTAGTAGAGTTGTCCTACACTCACAGAACAGGACCTTCTCTCCAGTGATTTACTAGTAGAGTTGTCCTACATTCACAGGACCTTCTCTCCAGTAGATTTACTAGTAGAGTTGTCCTACATTCACAGGACCTTCTCTCCAGTAGATTTACTAGTAGAGTTGTCCTACACTCACAGGACCTTCTCTCCAGTAGATGTACTAGTGGAGTTGTCCTACATTCACAGGACCTTCTCTCCAGTAGATGTACTAGTAGAGTTGTCCTACACTCACAGGACCTTCTCTCCAGTAGATGTACTAGTAGAGTTGTCCTACACTCACAGGACCTTCTCTCCAGTAGATGTACTAGTAGAGTTGTCCTACACTCACAGGACCT
>QNTS01002169.1:75581-90865 GCA_003317085.1 Hucho hucho | reverse complement strand
TGACCAAATACTTATTTTCCACCATAATTTGCAAATAAATTCATTAAAAATCCTACAATGTGATTTTCTGGATTTTTTTTCCTCATTTTGTCTGTCATAGTTGAAGTGTACCTATGATGAAAATTACAGGCCTCTCTCATCTTTTTAAGTGAGAGAACTTGCACAATTGGTGGCTGACTAAATACTTTTTTTCCCCACTGTACCTACGGAGAGGTGGTGGAGTATCAGTGTGACAGGCAACTGACTCTAGATGGACCCAGGTCCTTACACTGCTCTGAAACAGGACAGTTTCAGCCATATCCACCTACATGTATCGGTATGTTTCAGAACATAACATAGAAGGTGTTACTGAATAAAAAATAAACTATTCAATTATGCTTTAAAAAAATCACAGATTGACCAATTGATTGATTGATCAATTCAGTGACTGAACAATTGAGTTATTGATTGATTGCACGATAGATTTTTTTTAATTGGCTGATTGGTTGATTAATTGGTGTGTTCCTATTGGTTCATCGTCAAAGACCTACATTTAATAGTAGGTCAAAAATGAATTGGATATGTTACACATGGTGATGTTGTTGGTTCTATTTCTTGTATCCTAGACATAACTTGTCCAACACCTAAAATCGATAAAGCTTTCCGCGTAGAGGGTCATATACCTCCGTACAAATACAAGTCTTTTGTCAGATATGAATGTGAAAAAGGATATGAAATGGAAGGTGAATCAGGTCTTACCTGTGAAATAGACAGCCACTGGTCAGCACCATACCCAACATGCAAAGGTAAGATGCATTGTGCACACATGATTCAATAGGTCTGTCTGGTCTAACTTGGATTGGTTCATAGATAAGTCTTTTATTATGAAACAAGTATTGTGATCCATGTAGATTGTTTATCATATTTCCTTGTCTTAGTTATTATAACACTCTGACATAATGGACTTGTCTTAGTTATTATAACACTCTGACATAATGGACTTGTCTTAGTTATTAGAACACTATGACATAATGGACTTGTCTTAGTTATTAGAACACTACGACATAATGGACTTGTCTTAGTTATTAGAACACTACGACATAATGGACTTATCTTAGTTATTAGAACACTACGACATAATGGACTTGTCTTAGTTATTAGAACACTATGACATAATGGACTTGTCTTAGTTATTAGAACACTATGACATAATGGACTTGTCTTAGCTATTAGAACACTATGACATAATGGACTTGTCTTAGTTATTAGAACACTATGACATAATGGACTTGTCTTAGTTATTAGAACACTATGACATAATGGACTTGTCTTAGCTATTAGAACACTATCACATAATGGACTTGTCTTAGTTATTAGAACACTATGACATAATGGACTTGTCTTAGTTATTAGAACACTCTGACATAATGGACTTGTCTTAGTTATTATAACACTCTGACATAATGGACTTGTCTTAGTTATTATAACACTCTGACATAATGGACTTGTCTTAGTTATTGTGTTTATGTGCTTATTGTGCTTAGTTAAAATTATCACATAATTGTAACCCTATTTTAAGATCATCTTCTTGTGTTTATGTTTCAGCATTTGCTGACCGGATGTTCGACATAATGGTTTTATATCATATCATGATTTCAAGAATGGGGGTTATTTTTTCAGAATTAACATTGTCTTACAATGAAAGCAGAGAGGACAGGACCTTGAACTAGTTACCTGTTCCAAGATATGGTAGAAGGAGATGCTGTCTGCTCTTCTTTTACTACAAGACACCAGCGGCCATCTGAAAAACTAATTCCTATGACATCTTATTTTTGCATTATAGTGTCGGAAGACAGCAACACTGAAGCTGAAAATAATTTATTGTCCAAGATTAAAAATGAAGTCAAAGGTGGATTCAGTAAGTCATTGGGTGGCTTAATTATTTGCATAGCTGTATTTCACAACTGTTTTCATGTGTTTCTTTCCAATATACTGCATCACACTTTGTAATTTATCTCTGTAGGTTATCTCTGTAGGTTTTCTCTGTAGGTTTTCTCTCTAGGTTTTCTCTGTAGGTTTTCTCTGTAGGTTTTCACTGTAGGTTATCTCTGTAGGTTATTTCTTTATGTTATATCTGTATCTTTGTAGCCTGCAGTTATATTGTGCTGTGAAGCCTAGGGTGGTTCATTCAGCTTATTCTATTGTTTTGTATTGTATTGTTTTTCATTCTATTGAGGTGTACTTTTTATGGTGTCAATCCAAATTGTTACGTCCCGTAATTTCATAACTTGTCATTTTTCAGACAAACTTTTTAACTGGGTTTCCAACACTATGACAATCCCGAAAGTAGAACTCCATTTCCCCTGGATGAGGAAATGACAGATTTAGAGTAAAAAACGATTGAATTCATCACCTTCGGAAGAACATTCAGGACATGAAAACCTTTACACATGTAGGTTTTACACATGTAGCTTTTACACATGTAGCTTTTACACATGTAGCTTTTACACATGTAGCTTTTACAGTAGTAACAATAAATGTCTTCCAAAAAATAACTTCTGGTATCATTCCATACATCTGTAGCCAGACGCTTTTCTCCCTCTCAACCACTAGAGGTCAGCAAAGTATTCACTTGAGCTTTACATACCCACTGAATATATCTATGGGCTTTGCAAACTTACCAAATTGTGATACTCTTGATTGGTATTTGTGTGTGAGAGAGCATGAGAGTGTGCATGTGTCTAACCCCTATGTGTGTGTGTGTGTCAGAATTTCCATCAGTCCTAGATAGGTACATGGTTTCGTTCACGTTGTCATTCCAGAACATTTTTTCTTGTTTGTTTTGAGCCTATTGATAGTTGTAAAGTCAGTCTGCCAGAAAAAGCTTACATCATTGTGGCATCTTTTGCTTTCATATGAAGGAACTGAACCAACCACTGCTGACATAGGCTACATCCCTAATGACACCATATTCCCTTTAGAGTGCACTACTTTTGACCAGGGTTCATATGGCTCCGATTAACAGTAGCTCACTACTGTATATAGGGAACAGGGTGCCATTTGGGATGCACTCTTACGGACTGTACATGGCAATGTTGGACAGCAGGTTACTTTGGGATGCACCCCTTCTCTATGGGCTAGGCTGGCGGGGTTTCCATTCATGTGACATGGAATTCCTGGCTGAAATTCACTACATAGATTCCCAAGTCATGTTGTTCTATTCTAGCAGTTTATAGGTACAGTTGAAGTCGGAGGTTTACATACACCTTAGTCAAATACATTTAAACTCAGTTTTTCACAATTCCTGACTGTCACGACTTCAGCCGAAGTCAGTCCCTCTTCTTGTTCGGGCGGTGTTCGGCGTTCGTCGTCACCGGTTTTCTAACCATCACCGATTCCCTTCCAGTGTGTCTATTGGTTTTGGTTTTGATTGTACACACCTGTTTGTAATTTCTCCCAATCACGCTCCTGTTATATTCCTCCCTTTCCCGTCTTCCCTTTGTGCGTGATTGTTTGTTGTGTTTCAGAGCAGTTCGCTACGGTTCCTAGTTTTGCTCTGTGAGGATTGGATTTATGTTTTCGGTACTCCGGGTGGTTGTAATTTACACCTGTGTATTTTTTTATTTAGATTGTGTGAATATTTATGTTTTTCCAGTGTGCCTTTGTGTTTTCTCTGGCGACTGTATTAAATACTCTTTATACACAACCTACCTCCTGCGCCTGACTCCTGCTACATATCACAGACATTACACTGACATTTAATCCTGGTATAAATTCCCTGTTTTAGGTCAGTTAGGATCACCACTTTATTTTAAGAATGAAATGTCAGAATAATAGTAGAGAGAATGATTTATTTCAGCTTTGATTTCTTTCATCACATTCCCAGTGGGTCAGAAGTTTACATACACTCAATTAGTATTTGGTTGCATTGCCTTTAAATTGTTTAACTTGGGTCAAACGTTTCGGGTAGCCTTCCACAAGCTTCCCACAATAAGTTGGGTGAATTTTGGCCCATTCCTCCTGACAGAGCTGGTGTAACTGAGTCAGGTTTGTAGGCTTCCTTGCTTGCAGTTCTGCCCACAAATTTTCTATAGGATTGAGGTCAGGGCTTTGTGATGGCCACTCCAATACCTTGACTTTGTTGTCCTTAAGCCATTTTGCCACAACTTTGGAAGTATGCTTGGGGCCATTGTCCATTTGGAAGACCCATTTGCGACCAAGCTTTAATTTCCTGACTGATGTCTTGAGATGTTGCTTCAATATATCCACATAATTTTCCCTCCTCATGTAGCCATCTATTTTGTGAAATGTACCAGTCCCTCCTGCAGCAAAGCACCCCAGAACATGATGCTGCCACCACCGTACTTCACGGTTGGAATGGTGTTCTTCGGCTTGCAAGCCTCTCCCTTTTTCCTCCAAACATAACGATGGTCATTATGGCCAAACAGTTCTATTTTTGTTTCATCAGACCAGAGGACATTTCTCCAAAAAGTACGATCTTTGTCCCCATGTGCAGTTGCAAACTGTAGTCTGGCTTTTTTTATGGTGGTTTTGGAGCAGTGTCTTCTTCCTTGCTGAGCGGCCTTTCAGGTTATGTCGATATAGGACTCATTTTATTGTGGA
The DNA here is from genome assembly GCA_003317085.1 of Hucho hucho. Classification (NCBI taxonomy): domain Eukaryota; kingdom Metazoa; phylum Chordata; class Actinopteri; order Salmoniformes; family Salmonidae; genus Hucho; species Hucho hucho. The sequence goes on along the minus strand of QNTS01002169.1, from coordinate 86,263 downwards.
TATAGATACTTTTGTACCGGTTTCCTCCAGCGTCTTCACAAGGTCCTTTGCTGTTGTACTGGGTTTGATTTGCACTTTTCGCCCCAAAGTACGTTCATCTCTAGGAGACAGAACGCGTCTCCTTCCTGAGCGGTTGTCACGATCTTCTCTATGGACGGACCAAGACGCAGCGATGCTTCCAGTATACATATTTATTAAATGTAACGTAACTGGGAAAAAACAATAAACGAACGAAGATCATAACAACGGCACATAACATAGAACAAACACTAAAGCTATGAACAAAACAATAACCCACAAAACCCTAGTGAAAACCACAAACATATATATGGTTCCCAATTAGAGGTAACGACACTCAGCTGCCTCTAATTGGGAACCATTAACCCAACATAGAAAATCACACCTAGAACCAAAAAACCCTACACCAAAAACGAAACTAAACACGCCAGCCTGTAAAACTCAAGCCTGGACGTGACAGAAAATGTCACAGTATTACTGATATGTGTTTTTCAAGACTGTATGGAGAATGTCACAGTATTACTGATATGCATTTTTCAATGCTGCATGGAGAATGTCACAGTATTACTGATATGGGGTTTCAAGGCTGTATAGAAAATGTCACAGTATTACTGATATGTGTTTTTCAAGGCTGTATGGAGAATGTCAGTATTACTGATATGCATTTTTCAATGCTGCATGGAGAATGTCACAGTATTACTGATATGGGGTTTCAAGGCTGCATGGAGAATGTCACAGTATTACTGATATGTGTTTTTCAAGGCTGCATGGAGAATGTCACAGCATTACTGATATGGGGTTTCAAGGCTGCATGGAGAATGTCACAGTATTACTGATATGTGTTTTTCAAGGCTGCATGGAGAATGTCACAGTATTACTGAAATTAGTTTTTCAAGGCTGCATGGAGAATGTCACATTATTACTGATGTGGGGTTTCAAGGCTGTATGGATTATGTCACAGTATTACTGATATGGGGTTTCAAGGCTGCATGGAGAATGTCACAGTATTACTGATATGTGTTTTTCAAGGCTGTATGGAGAATGTCACAGTATTACTGATATGTGTTTTTCAAGGCTGTATGGAGAATGTCACAGTATTACTGTTATGGGGTTTCAAGGCTGTATAGAAAATGTCACAGTATTACTGATATGTGTTTTTCAAGGCTGCATGGAGAATGTCACAGTATTACTGATATGTGTTTTTCAAGGCTGTATGGAGAATGTCACAGTATTACTGATATGCATTTTTCAATGCTGCATGGAGAATGTCACAGTATTACTGATATGGGGTTTCAAGGCTGCATGGAGAATGTCACAGTATTACTGATATGTGTTTTTCAAGGCTGCATGGAGAATGTCACAGCATTACTGATATGGGGTTTCAAGGCTGTATGGAGAATGTCACAGTATTACTGATATGTGTTTTTCAAGGCTGTATGGAGAATGTCAGTATTACTGATATGGGGTTTCAAGGCTGAATGTGCATTTGCATTGCTGTGGTTATGAAACAAATTAGTATTCCAATTGCTGTATTTGAGATGTGAAGCATGCACCACAAATTTATTTTCAATGCATAGAAAGGTTTCAGTCCCAGGCTCCCACTGGTATGATTGTTTATTTACAAGTTAATTACAGGTTTCGGTCAAATGTTTAGATTGGTTTTTAAATAACACAAATTCTACCCCTGTATTTATCTATATCTAGAATAAATACCATATTTTCAGGTGGAGCGTCAACATTTAGTTCTACCACTTGAGGGAGACATTCAGAGTGTTGCTACTGCCTGTCCGCCCTGCTTTTCTCAGTGTTGCCAATTTAGTGACTTCACTAGATTTATCAGGTTCGAGCAACCAAAACAAACAAATGACCACTGCTGCACATGCTGCCACTGTTTTGAACAGATTAGATTATACTTTTTAGAACGAGAAGCCAGCTCACGAACAAACGAGTGCACCAGGGAGAATGCAACAAGCATACAGATGCAATAAGTGAAAACACATGAACTAACTGGGGGTTGCTAGCCCGTTGTGTTACTTTTGATTTTATTGTGTTACTTTTTCAAGTTTATTTTTATTTAGTAAATATTTTCTTAACTCTATTTCCTCAACTGCGTTGTTGGCTTAGGGCTTGTAAGTAAGCATTTCACAGTAAGGTATACACCTGTTGTATTTGGCTCGTGACAAATCAGATTTGATTTGAGTTAACTTTCATTCTGAAATAACTTCCTATTTCCAAAGTTAGTCAGATATTATACTGAACAAAAATATAAACGCAACATACAACAATTTCAAAGAGTTACAGTTCAAATAAGGAAATCAGTGAATTGAAATAAATTCATTAGTCTCTAATCTATGGATTTCACATGACTATGTAGGGTCGCAGCCATGGGTGGGCCTGGGAGGGCATAGGCTCACCGATTTGGGAGCCAGGCTCAACCAATCAGAATGAGTTTTTCCTGACAAAAGGGCTTTATTACAGACAGAAATACTTCTCAGTTTCATCAGCTGTCCAGGTGGCTGATCTCAGATGATCCCGCAGGTGAAGAAGCCAGATTTGGAGGTCCTGGACTGGCTTGGTTACACATGGTCTGCGGTTGTGAGGCCGGTTGAGAGAACGTACTGCCAAATTTTCTAAAACGACGTTGGAGGCAGTTTATGATTTATATTTTTGTTCAGTATAATTTAGAAATACTTGAAATTGGTATGGGAGCTAACTACAGTAGCTAGCAAGCTACTAGCCAGCTATAGCTAGCCAGCTGCCTATCAAAGGTAGATAAGTGGTTAATTTGACCAAACTATTTCTCAATGTTTAAAAAAATTACAGTGGCTGGCTAACAAATTGATCATGCTTTGTGATACGCCCAGTTTTATGCTATTTTAGTGCACACAACATGTTGCCCTCTCACCTAGCTACAGTAGAACCTGATGAACAACATGGAGGGAAACAATGAGCCACAGTCATGCTTTGTTGTCCTACCAGGTCTGCCATGAAAATAATCTAGCTAGTGTATCCATCTGTACATCGACTCTTGTTGGATGTAGATGTCTGGTTTATCAGGTCCCAGGCTCCCACTGGTATGATTGTTTATTTACAAGTTTATTACAATTAGCGTTTTGCTTTAGCGCCATCTGTACATGATAGAGCAGATATGTGCGGAAGTAAGCCGCCTGGTGCAAGAGACTCACTGGGAGGGAGAGTAGAGCAGACCCAGAAGTTCTGACTGAACGCACATTTGAGCGCCCCCAGGAGGGCCCATTTACTTCGTGCTGTTGTAATAGATGCTTTGAAATTCTGCAATTTCATTGGGGCAGTTCCCCCTCAAACCAAATAGCTAGCAAAACAATCGAAGCGATGTTTACCCGGCCTATGTGGCCTCGGAGGAGGAATGCTGCTCCTGGCAGTCACTGAGGGGCAGAGTAGTAAGTAACTGAACAGCTCGTTTTGAACAATATCTTTTTGAAACAGGAACATGTTCACATTTACCACACTTTTATGAGGATTTAAAACATTATCCATGAATTATATATTATATATTAATTTTACTATTTTCTACATTGTACAATAATAGTGAAGACATCAGAACTATGAAATAACACAAATGGAATCATGTAGTAACCAAAAAAGTGTTAAACATATCAAAATATATTTTTTATTTGAGATTCTTCAAAGTAGCCACTCTTTCCCTTGATGACAGCTTTGCACACTCTTGGCATTAACTCAACCAGTTTCACCTGGAATGCTTTCCCAACAGTCTTGAAGGAGTTCCCTAACATGCTGAGCACTTGTTGGCTGCTTTTCCTTCACTCTGCGATCCAACTCATCCCAAACCATCTCAATTGGATTGAGGTTGGGTGATTGTGGAGGCCAGGTCATCTGATGCAGCACTCCATCACTCTCCTTCTTGGTCAAATAGCCAGGTGTGTTGGGTCATTTTCAGAGTTACCCCTGACTGAGTCTTATCCCCAGCCCTTTGCTCCAATAATTATACATACAGTTGAAGTCGGAAGTTTATATGCACTTAGGTTGGAGTCATTTAAACTAGTTTTTTAACCACTCCACAAATTTCTTGTTAACAATCTATAGTTTTGGCAAGTCGGTTAGGGCATCTACTTTGTGCATGACACAAGTAATTTTTCTAACAATTGTTAACAGACAGATTATTTCACTTATAATTCACTGTATCACAATTCCAGTGTGTCAGAATACACTAAGTTGACTGTGCCTTTAAACAGCTTGGAAAATTCCAGAAAATGATGTCATGGCTTTAGAAGCTTCTGATAGGCTAATTGAAATCATTTTAGTCAATTGGAGGTGTACCTGTGGATGTATTTCAAGGCCTACCTTCAAACTCAGTGCCTCTTTGCTTGACATCATTGGAAAATCAAAAGAAATCAGCCAAGACCTCAGATATTTTTTTTTAGACCTACACAAGTCTGGTTCATCCTTGGGAGCAAATTCCAAACGCCTGAAGGTACCACGTTCATCTGGAAAAACAATAGTACCCAATTATAAACACCATGGGACCGCGCAGCCATCATACCACTCAGGAAGGAGATGCGTTCTGTCTCCTAGAAATGAATGCACTTTGGTGCGAAAAGTGCAAATCAATCCCAGAACAACAGCAAAGGACCTTGTGAAGACGCTGGAGGAAACAGGTACAAAAGTATCTATATCCACAGTAAAACGAGTCCTATATCGACAGAAAGGCTGCTCAGCAAGGAAGAAGCCACTGCTCCAAACCGCCACTGCGGTTTGCAACTGCACATGGGGACAAAGATCGTACCTTTTGGAGAAATGTCCTCTGGTCTGATGAAACAAAAATAGAACTGTTTGGCCATAATGACTATCGTTTGTTTGGAGGAAAAAGAGGGATGCTTGCAAGCTTAAGAACACCATCCCAACCGTGAAGTACGGGGGTGGCAGCATCATGTTGTGGGGGTGCTTTGCTGCAGGAGGGACTGGCGCACTTCACAAAATAGATGGCATCATGAGAAAGGAAAATTATGTGGATATATTGAAGCAACATCTCAAGACATCAGTCAGGAAGTTAAAGCTTGGTCGCAAATTGGTCTTCCAAATGGACAATGACCCAAGCATACTTCCAAAGTTGTGGCAAAATCACTTAAGGACAACAAAATCAAGGTATTGGAGTGGCCATCACAAAGCCCTGACCTCAATCCTATAGAAATTTTGTGGGAAGAACTGAAAAAGCGTGTGCAAGCAAAGGGCCTACACACCTGACTCAGTTACACGAGCTCTGTCAGGAGGAATGGGCCAAAATTCCCCAAACTTATTGTGGGAAGCTTGTGGAAGGCTACCCGAAACGTTTGACCTAAGTTAAACAATTTAAAGGCAATGCTACAAAATACTAATTGAGTGTATGTAAACTTCTGATCCACTGGGAATGTGATGAAAGAAATAAAAGCTGCAATAAATCCTTGTCTCTACTATTATTCTGACATTTCACATTCTTAAAATAAAGTGGTGATCCTAACTGACCTAAGACAGGGAATTTTTACTAGGTTTAAATGTCAGGAATTGTAAAAAGGGAGTTTAAATGTATTTGGCTAAGGTGTTTGTAAACTTCCGACTTCAACTGTAGGTTTTTAAATCAATTAGGCTTCCCAATTTGCCATAGCCATTGAGCAAGTAGACTAATGTCAAAGTTGCATAAAGATATGGCTTGCATGACAAACGTCACTCAGCTTCATTGCATCTGCCATGACACCTCCACACCTGTACCACAGTGCAATGCATACCAGCGATGATTCAATAAGACTGCAACAATACTTTGTAAGGTGCATTGCATCGTGGTACAGGTGTGGAGACGTCATGACAGACACAGTAAAGCTCAGTGAATCATTCAAGACACACCTTTATTGCAGCTCGGCCATTTCCCCTGCAAAGAAACCGTTGAAATACCACACTTCAGGGCTTTACTTGATGGCAGTTAGACAATTTCACATTAATGAGTAATCCTGTAATAACACTTATTGTCTAAAACCCATTTTTGCATCCCTTTCCCAACAACATTTATGATTCAATGTCTGTGTTGCGTTGCAGACTCATCATGTCAGCCATGTAGGTGTGGCCCACCCGGGAGTGTGTGAGGCAGGTCATTAGGTAATGTAAAATAAGAGAAAACATATGTCATTTATATTTGCTTGTTTGTTTGAACATTTTAATAAATATGTATTAATTTTATAATTCATTTAAATTTGGCTTTTTCTTGTATATTGTAAGTGTTGATATGTAATCTGGTAGAAGAGAACATATCTTGACTGGTGAGCTTTGTCATCAGCGCTGGATTCTACCTGGATAAGGGGCAGGGGTTGATCATAGAGATAGATAGAGGACTCTAGTGCCCAAAAGCCTGTTTTAGCACGGGCAGCGCCATTGAGGATTTTTTTGAAGTAGTCAACTGGGTGGGATTTCCTATGGGTTAAGGAAGGATCACATAATTCCATCCAGGTCATCAGGAGGGATCAGCCAATGATTTATACTCATGAGAAAAAACGTTCTATAACTACAGGTGGCAGTTAATGGCCAACTTTGGCTTTATACCTGTTCAGATTTCATTTGGTTGTCATGGCAGGGGTCAGAGACAGTCAGTAGAGAGAGGGAGAGCACTGCCCATGTTGAGGCACAGAGAGAGGACAAACAGGTCATCAGGTGAGAATTTTGAATTTGAGTTATAAGGCAGTCTGGTAAAGCATGTTGAAAATAAATTTACATCGCACACAGATTGGAACTATCAGTTCAACTCTTCATCTTTTCTGACTGTAGTCAAAGTGCTATAACACACATTGTTGCTTGCATTCTGATTTCATATGGTTGTCATGGAGGTTGAAGACAGTGACACAAAGCAGATTGAACCATGTCTGTCATATCCACTAGGACAGGTATTCCCAAACTGGGGTACGCGCAATGCCGTCGGGGGTACGCCAAAAAAAAATGTGATTCACATTTAAAAGAATATATATATTTTTTTTTATTTGTATTTTTTCTCACATTTTCAAAGATGGGGCTATATTTTACAACGGGGCTATATTTTACAACGGGGCTATACATTTGGGTGAGTTTTTTTTTCTCGCCTGAGTAGCCTCGTTTCACTGCCCCAAAACCATGTCAAATATAGGTAGCCTAGTCAAATAATTAACATCCAATCACATTAACCATTACTCTCTCGTTGGAATTCCACTAACGGTCCATATGTAGCCAAACGTAGCTGCTGCTCATTCCGTTTGCTCGAAAATTGATAAATGGTTTTAAAAAAGTAAGGCCCATAGAGACACATACCAGCTCTACTGGTAGTACTGCTACTACCAGCAGGTTTAGTACTGCTAGCATGGACACTGACAATTGTGAATCTGATGCAGCCGAAGCGCTACTTCCCCCTCACCCGGGAAAGCACCGAACAACAGACAGGGACATTTGACCATCGAAGAGGCGCAAATATAATGAGAACTACATTGATTTGGGTTCACTTATATTGGGAGTAGTGCCTTTCCTTAGCCATAGTGTGTTATATGTGCAAAAGTACTATCTCACAACTTGATGAAACCTTCACTCTTGCGCAGTCTTATATGGTGAGCTACCAAGTGGCTAGGACAGGCAAGCCCCATACTATTGAGGGCTTAATTCTTCCTGCTGCCACGGATATGGCTGGGACAATACTGGAGGAAAAGGACCAAAAAACTATACAGACAATGCCTTCATCAAACAACACTGTTTCACGATGCATCAGTGACATGGCAGGAGATGTTTTGAAACAATTACTGCTTTGCATACAAGCCAGTGAATTCTATACATTACAGCTGGATGAGTCAACAGTCGTGGCGGGCCTGGCAGAGCTCCTGGTATATGTCCGTTACGTTCATGGGGGGTCAATTAAGGAAGACATCCTCTTCTGCAAACCACTGGAAACCAGGACAACAGGAGAGGATATTTTTGCAGTACTGGACAGCTTTGTGACATCAAATGGACTTTGGTGGTCAAGATGTGTTGGTATCTGTACTGATGGTGCAAAAGCCATGACAGGGAGACATAGGGCAAGCAGTTGCTCCCGACGCCACTTGGGTACACTGCAGCATCCACCGAGAGGCTCTTTCTGCCAAGGTAATGCCTGACAGCTTGAAATACGTTTTGGACACTACAGTGAAAATGGTTAACTTTGTTAAAGCAAGGCCCCTGAACTCTCGTATATTTTTTGCACTATGCAATGATATGGGCAGCGACCATGGCACACTTCTACAACATAAAGAAGTGCGCTGGTTATCAAGGGGCAAAGTATTGACACGTTTTTTTTAATTGAGAGACGAGCTTAAAGCCTTCTTTACTGACCATCATTTTCACTTGTCTGACTACTTGCATGATGATGGGTTTCTCACACAACTGGCCTATCTGGGTGATGTTTTTTCTCGCCTGAATGATCTGAATCTAGGATTACAGGGACTCTCCGCAACTATATTCAATGTGCGGGACAAAATTGTGGCTATGATTAAGAAGTTGGAGCTCTTCTCTGTCTGCATTAACAAGGACAACACACAGGTCTTTCCATCATTGTATGATTTTTTGTGTCCAAATTAACTCAAGCTTACGGACAATGTCAAATGTGATATAGCGAAGCACCTGAGAGAGTTGGGTGCGTAATTACGCAGGTACTTTCCCGAAACGGATGACACAAACAACTGGATTCATTATCCCTTTCATGCCCTGCCTCCAGTCCACTTACCGATTTCTGAACAAGAGAGCCTAATCGAAATTGCAACAAGCGGTTCTGGGAAAATGTAATTTAATCAGAAGCCACTGCCAGATTTCTGGATTGGGCTGCGCTCAGAATATCCTGCCTTGGCAAATCACGCTGTTAAGACACTGATGCCCGTTGCAACCACGTACCTATGTGAGAGTGGATTCTCGGCCCTCACTAGCATGAAAACTAAATACAGGCACAGACTGTGTGTGGAAAATGATTTAAGACTGAGACTCTCTCCAGTACAACCCAACATTGCAGAGTTATGTGCATCATTTCAAGCACACCCTTCTCATTAACCTGTGGTGAGTTATTCACAATTTTTGATGAACAAATACGGTTTTATATGTAAGATGGTTAAATAAAGAGCAAAATGATTGATTATTATCTGTGCCCTGGTCCTATAAGAGCTCTGTCACTTCCTACGCGCCGGGTTGTGACGACAACCTACACTCATTGTTATGTTAAATAAATGTATTGTCTAGTGTGTGTGTGTGTGTGTGTGTGTGTGTGTGTGTGTGTGTGTGTGAGTGGCAGGCTTACAATGATGGAGTACGCTGACCCTGGTGCTAGAGGGAGTACGCAGCTGGAGGTTGAATGTTTGAAGGGGTACGGGACTTTGAAATGTTTGGGAACCATAGATAGAAAAACAACATGCCTGAATTGTATTGTATTGGCAGTTACAGAAGTAAATAGGTATTTGGTGCAAATAAGTGAATTGAGACTGAAGATCTACCCCCTCTCTGTACCTCTATATGTCCACCTTTGTATAAGGTTGCAACCGGTTATTGACTGTTATTGAATGTGACGCCATACTGATAGTTTTTTTTAGAAGTCTATTGCTTGAGCATTATGCCATACTGTTATAGATTTTATGGTGATGACTAAATGTTTGTACATCTAAGAATATTCCATTCTGAAAATGTATGAGATAGAGATAGGGTTATAAGACAAAATGGTAGTCCAATTAATGTGTGTGTCTAGAAATGAATATTGTGGAGAATGGTATGGGGTGAAATTACTTCATTTAGGGAGTATCTGGGAGAACAAAGAATTCTTTGATTCTACCAGACACATGCGAAAGGCTCCTGCCCTTGAAGACAGGTGGGATAGTTAAAGAACCGCCCAAGTTTGACTTATGTTGCAAAGATTGTGATAAGGAATGAATGGGTACTGTGGGAAGACACTATTTTCTTGGAAAGGGTGGGGGAAGTGGTGGGAATTTTGTATCTTTGTATTTCAACATTGTACCATATAAAACACTGTGTACACCTTTTAGAGGTCAGAGCTCTCCTGAATAAATAATCTACATTTGACCATTATAGATTGGGCCTCTGTTTGTCTCATTTCAACCAGTATCTTACAAATACTGGGTAACAGACAGAGTTTGTTTAATTGAAGTTCAGTTTATGAACATTGAAAACAACATTTCTATAACACATACTGATTGGTTTATTTAGAAGTCTATTTTGAAGGCTATTGCTTGATCCATATTGAAGAGTTATAGTTTGACTGTCATTTAATTATTTTAGGAATTAATACTGCAATTAAATTGTGTAACCAAGTAAGACGTTTCTGGACTCAGATTGCCTCGACTCCTTTTAAGTAAATTGGGTATAAGAAATTAGTTATTCAAGACCTTGTACTAGCCAAGCGTGGTGAAGGGTACACAAATAGAATAATGGGTTATGACATTACAACGTAGTTAAGGCTGTGGTGGTGACTTTCTGAACTGTTAAGAGTAGGAACACAGTTTAAAGTAATATAGAAAAATATTGCTGTTTCAGTTGTGATTGGGGTATATTGACCAAATTATAAGGACATTTTTTTATGTATTTTCCTTTCAAAATTCACTGGAAACTACCATTGCACAGCTATTTTTGTATAACATCTCCGGGGGGAGTGTGCGTGT